>VXAA01002045.1:17406-35496 GCA_013399115.1 Anseranas semipalmata
GGGGCCGGGCCGGGCCACCACGGGTTTTACGCAGGCGCTTGGTCTGCGGCTGCTGGCCGGCCCCTGGGCCCCTCCTGCGTGCGGTGGGAGCCCGCGGAGGGGCTGGGCACGTTCCCTCGGGGGCGCCGCGCCGCCGGTTTCCCCCCCCCTTTAGCTCCTCCGTTTCCATTTCCCTCGCGGGAGGGGGTTCTGCGTGCTTTTGGCAGAGCGCTGGCTGGGGAGCCGTCTCGCGCAGCCGTGTGTGCTTCTTACGTTGAGTGCGAGCGCGGGTGATAGCTGCGATCTGTGTGTGTTTGCTCACAGGTGGGGCGCAGGGCACGGAGCGAGCAGAGCCTAGCAGCACTTCAGCTGTCGCTGAGGAATCCCTCCTGCCAGGTGCATTTAACAGGCAGGAAACCCGAATAGATGCGAACCGAGGGAATGAAGCAGAGAGAGAGGGCTCTGAATCGGCTCTAGCCAACAGGAGAAAGATAAAACGGGATGTGGGCACGGGTCATGGAGAGCCAAACAATGTCCAGGACAACAGACCTGACAACAGTGAGACACAGAGCCAAGGTGGCAGCAGCAACACTGAGCGCCAAGACACCGAGCAGGGCAATGGCAACACCAACAACCAAGGCAGCGAGCACCGTGGCAGCAGCACTGGTAGCCAACCCAGCAACGATCAAAATGTCAACACCAACAGTCACAGCAAGAACCAACAAGACAGCAAAAATGTGAACGGAGACAAAAACGAGCAAAATGTCAGCACCGACAATCACAGCAACAACAAGCAGGGCAACAACCCCCAGCAGAACGGCAACAGCGGGCAGGGCAACAACCCCCAGCAGAACGGCAACAGCGGGCAGGGCAACAACCCCCAGCAGAACGGCAACAGCGGGCAGGGCAACAACCCCCAGCAGAACGGCAACAGCGGGCAGGGCAACAACCCCCAGCAGAACGGCAACAGCGGGCAGGGCAACAACCCCCAGCAGAACGGCAACAGCGGGCAGGGCAACAACCCCCAGCAGAACGGCAACAGCGGGCAGGGCAACAACCCCCAGCAGAACGGCAACAGCGGGCAGGGCAACAACCCCCAGCAGAACGGCAACAGCGGGCAGGGCAACAACCCCCAGCAGAACGGCAACAGCGGGCNCAGGGCAACAATGCGCAGCAGGACGGCAACAATGGGCAGGGCAACAACCCCCCGCAGAATGGCAACAATGAGCAGGGCAACAACCCCCAGCAGAACAGCAACAACGAGCAGAACGGCAACAACCAGCACGACAGCAACACCAGCAACCAAGGCGACACGCAGAGCGGCAGCGACACCGACAAGCAAGGCGACAACCAGCACGACGGCAACACCGCCACGCAAGGCAGCAGCCCGGGTGGCCAGGTGGGCTCATCGCGAGACAAAAGCCAGTCACCGCAACCGGTTTCATCTACTCCCGACAGCGAAGGCTCTCCAGACAGTGGAGAACTCCAAGAGGAAGAGGATGAGGTTAAGAATGGCAACGGGGCCTCAGTTAATAAGGAGAGAGAGAAGAGTATTCCCGCCTCTCCCAGGGAGCAGTCGGAGAACAGCCACTTCTTCGCCTATCTGGTGACCACGGCTATTGTTGTTGCTGCCCTGTACATCGCCTACCACAACAAACGGAAGGTGAGTGGCTCAGCTCCTCGTCCGGACTCTGCGCATCTCCCCCCCGTGGTTTAGGAGCTTCCTTCCCTCTCGTTGGTCGGTGCTGCTTGTTCTCAACAGCTTTGAGATGAGCAGAGAGGGGTTTTGTGACTAGGAAAGTGGATCCCCGCCGAAACTGGGTGGCCTCGGCTCCGGTGGTTATTTTCAGCTGTGAGAAATGGAGCTGAGAGAGGGGAAAAGGAAAAAATCTGTGAGGTTACCCCGTGTGTCTCGCTGGCAATGAGTTTTCTGTAGCAGGTTGCAAAGACTTGTCTTTAAATAGCATTGCATGGAGGAATACAGCTGAAGTGACGTAACTCTTGTCTTCTGCTGTTTTTTCCACCCTGCAAAGCTATTTTTGAGGTGGGAGAAAGAGAACAGCTTCTTCCTGGTCTCTGCATGTTAGCCAACCTCATTATTGCCTGCTTTCAATCCTAGCTCTTTTAAATTATGACATTTGTTTGTTTCGAGTGCTTTTCCAAATGAAATAAGGTCTTTAGAAAGAGGTAAGCGAAGCTTGTCTTTGGTCCATTGGAAAGTGCCTCTGTTTGAAGTGAGAAAAAATGTATTTGGTTGTTTCTGTCCCGCTCACTGCCCTCTCTCTCTCTCTCCAAAGATCATTGCTTTCGCTCTGGAAGGGAAAAGATCGAAAGGTGGTCGACGGCCCAAATCTGGCGATTATCAGAGACTGGATCAGAAGGTAAGATCTACCTGAGGCTGGGGGAAGGCGCTGCGGTGCCCGGCGTTTGTTTCCTTTGCTCTTCCAGTGCCGGGAAGCAAATGCAATGTATTGGCATTTTGCGTTAGAAATGGTCGCAAAGCCCCTAGTTTGTTGGTATGGGAAAGCAGGATTTTTAGCAAAAACCCCGCTCTTGGCCTGAAAACGGGGTTGTGCCAGAAAATGGAAGCAATGATGCTGAGAAATGATGGCAGAGGGAGCTAACAGAGAAGTCTTTCAGAAGGCTGTCAGCATTTGGGGGATCCATCCTGATGCCTTCAGGGATTTTGATAAAGCTCGAGGCAGCGCTGTCCGTGGCTCCTGGTGAGCTGCAGAGGCGCAGTGTGCCACTGGGAGCTCGGTTCTCTCCCTTCCAGAACTGTAGCTGGGCCTGGCTGGGGACACCGTTTGAGAGCTACCGGGATGATTTGCCTGCTCAGACCTTCCCATTTAGTCTCACCAATATTTGGGGAATTTGTTTCCCTTGCCAGGAATTTCCCGATTTGTCCCTGGGGCACGGTGAAGTGGTCACGCAGTTAGAGCTTGGCTTTTATTCGAAAGTTCCTCAGAGGGACTCAGCCCTTGGAAGCCCTGATGCTTTCTCAGAGTAGGAAAGCTATTCGGAGCTTTCAAAGTATTTAAACCTCTCTTTTTGCCTTTCCAGATCTAGATTCCTCCCGAGGTGTTCAGTGGAATAAAGATGCTTGGCAATGAAAATACAGGAATACTGGGACCCCCACCGACTGCCCTGCTGTAGCACTCTGAATCGTAGCTTTGCTGTCGTCTTCAGACTTCAGAGACCAGGAAGAAGGAGAAATGCTTTTAGTTTTGCACCTGCACCTTGGTAATGTTAAACTTCTCACTTCCTTAAAATGCATTTCTCCTTTCCCAGCTGCCTGAAGATGAACTGGCTTTCTGCTTGGGCATCCGGATTCTAGTCTGTGGCCCGAGAAGAGCCAGCTCCCGGCACTTGACAGAACTTCTGTGTCCAAATGAAATGGAATTTGCCATCTACTGTACTGACGTCTCCTCTTGAAAAAAAATCCGCCTGCGAAATGAGCCATCCGATTCTCTCCTTTCAGAGTCATAGAGCTGCCTTTGTAACCAGCACGGTCTTGCTCGAGACACAGACGTTCTCTTCTTCTGTCCATTGTATTTGGATGCTGAAGTTCAGAGCGTGACTGATTGCACTAGCTTGGAAATTATCTGCCAAGGACTCTGATTTGATTTGTTTCTTCTCTTTTTTTTCTCTCTGTGATGAAGACAATGTTAGAGTTTCACATCTAGATTCTCTCTTTAATGCACATCTTGGGAAGTGCCGGAGCTGTCCTTGGCCCTTTGGCTGTAGCTTAAACTTCCTTACCTGCGCTGTGGACGCTGTGCTCCACACGGGTCTCTTCCCTCCCAGTCCCCCGGTTCAGATGCTTGCACTAAAGACGACAATTAGTTCGATGCTGTGAACGAGGGCCGGTCAGGCTTACAAAGATTTGTGCCAAATTGCTGCGGTGAAGTTGTAGCAGACTTTGCCTTGAAAGATTGATTTCCTCCCTCTTGTAAAACGTCATTATGTGGTAACGTAAAGTGGATGGTAATCCAGAAGCGTTTGGGATGAATGAAACTCGCAGTCATTCAAACCTCTTCCTCAGAATTGCAGTACCGAGGCCCTTGAGCGTTCAGCGCTGTTCTCTGCAGCTCTGAAAGAGCCTCTGTGTCGATCCCAGACCTCGCCGCGCCCGTGCCCTTGGGTTTGTTCCCGCTGAAGGAGTGCCGCTTCGTGGCCGGCGAGGGGTGAGGAAGCTGCCGATCCTTGGGATCGCGTAGGCGTGGGCGCATCGCGGCGTGCTCGGCGCCTCTTGGCTCGCGGCGCCACTTCCGAAGCCGTTGCAGCCTGCGGCGCGGGCGCGCCGGCTCCGCGTGGCTCACGCGCAGAGGCGTCTCCTGAGCAGGTGCCCTGCGTGCGGGAGGGTTGGCGAGGGCCAAAGCCCTCCCTGCTCTTCCGCGGCTCCATCAGCCCTGCTTTGAGGAGTTTTGCACGGCTCAATGTACCCGTAACCGGCTGCTTGTTGCTGAGCCGGTTACCTCGGTATCACTGTGGAGCACTTAAACTAGGGCCTGGGACGTACTGGTTGTGTGTAAGGCTGCAAAACGTGTTGATTCCTGAGTTTGTAGCTGTGATGCTGTTTTTATTTTCGTAGTTCTACTCCAAAGACGTTTGTTTGAGACAGGGCATTTTTGAAGAGTGCGTAAAGTGCCTGCCCAGCTTATTTTGATTTTTTTCCAATGTGGGCAGAAAAAAAAAAAAAGGTATGACGCATCTAGAGCTCTTCACACGGGTAAGCATCCACACCCCGAGTTCTTGCCGACCGTGCGTGAGTCACCCCGGCTGCACAGGAAGAATCCCGTCCCCCTGCGAAAGCCGCAGAGCTCGAGCTGACTTCCCTTCCGCTGGCCGCAGCGACCGCGTGGACCATTGGTGATCTGCCCTGGGGTTGCTAAAGATAGTCACGTTGACAAGGGCAAAGACGTTTCCTTGTCTGGAGATGAAAGCTCCAGCTGTATTCTGTTTTTCTTGCGGTTCATTCCTCGTGTAAGAGGGGAGAAGGGGGGCTGTGTGCTCAGCTTGACCCACTTAAGAGAAAAATCCTCTTTTTTTCTTTTCCAGCTGTTAGCAAGCACAAAGGGAGAGCAGGAGAAAGTCCCTCTTGACTTTAAATAGCTCCCAAGGTTTTCGTAGTAAACTCTTCTGATGCTAAAAGTACTTACAGAAGCTATTTTGGAGAACGGGAGTGTGAGGTGGGGGGAAGAGAAAGGAAAACAAGTCTGGGAACGTAACCCTTGAGGGAAACGTGCCTCCTGAGAAGGGTGGGAATGCGCGCAACAAGGCTTCGCTGTTTCAGAGATACCGAATGCTAAGTCTGGGGCGCACTGTTGTGGGGCTGATTTAGGGACAGGCTGCGGAGCGGGAGGTAGTGGCTTCTGTCTGGTGACAGTGAGGAGAAACCGATTCCAAGATGGGAAATACCGTGCGCATCTGAGCCGCTCCTTCCTGAATTTTTAGAGTTTGCGTGCTGTTCCTGCTTTGTCCTTGTTTAAAAAAAAAATAAGTGAAGAATAGTTTACAAAGGCTTTTTTACAATCTGCTTGCTTTTATATCCCACGAGCTTTTTCACACGTCTTTCAATCCTCTATGGCTCCAAATTCTGTTGGAAATCCCACCCCCGGTAAGAGCAGCCGGCTATTAATAGCGAGCTGAAGCTTTTGATAGCAGGACCGTCGTACCTCAAAGCGTCTCGAGCGCTGTTCCACCTGTCAGGTCGTACCGAGAACAGCGCGAGCCATCGGCTCGCTCCGACAGCGCGGAGAGGCAGAGCCATCGCGTCCAGCACCAAGGGCAGGAGCCTCAGCACCGCGCGGAGGCTGGGGACTCGCAGCTGAATCTCCTCCTGCCCAGCACTTCCCAGGTGCAGCCTGTTTCTGGCGGCAGCCTCCGGAATTGAACTGCGTGAAACCTCTGGGAACGACTTCTGTTGATTTTTTTTTTTTTTTTTTTTAATGGTATTTGGATTTATGCAACGTGTTTCAAACTGGGCAAGGTGTGCGAAACCTTTTCCCTTTGGACACAACACGTTTTCGAATGGATGGTATCTGTGGGTACGTAATTTTTGCCAAATGTTACTACTTTCAGGCCAGCTGCCTTGCCAGTTTGAATCAGCAAATGTTTTGTTTTCTGCTGCAGTGCAATGCACCTTGCTTTGAAGGATCAGAATTTTTATATTTCTTTGTACTTTTTTCTGTGTGGTAAAGTCAATAAATGATTTAAAAATACAGCGTTTTCGGCTCTGTGTGTTATTTGCCTGGTCTTTGAAACTTGGCAACAACTTTGCAGGTTAGTTCCTCTTTTTGGAGAAAAAAAAAAAAAGTTTAAAAAGTCCACAAACTCTTTGAGCTGTGATTTATGTTCTAGGCTTTGTGGGGAGCCTCGATTTGCACAGGCAAACGCGGTCGTCGTGTGACCAACCACCCCACAGCCGGAACGAGACGAGACAGCCTCTAGCTGCGAGCTTATTTGAAAAGTTTCCAGACCGCTTCACGATCATCCGGCACGGCCCGACTCGGGTCCCTCCGCAGCGCTGCAGGTTGCGGGGTGAGCTGGGAACCGCTTTTACGGATCTGTCCTGCTGTATTCCCTCCTTCACCCACAGGGAGGCTCCCTGAGCAGGAGCCGAAACTGGGATGGACTGGGATGGACTGGGAAAGAGGGAGCCCAGGGCAGTGACCAGCCTGGAAAGGGGAGAAGCAGCTGCCACCGGCCCGAGCAGCCGATGCTGGGGGCACCTCTGGGTAGCGCTTGCTGCTGCTTCCTGCAGTACAGGGAAGAAACTTTCTCCTTTCCTCCACTTTTTCTCTGAAAGGAGAAAATCCACCCTCCAAAGGAGAAAAAGGGAGGGCTGCCTTTTTTTTTTTTTTCCCCCCAGCTGACCACGTTGCTGAGAGAAGGAAAAAAAAAGGTGAAAGCAGGACATCAAAATACAAATTCTCCGTTCAGTTGCATGGCAGGCTGTCAGATGGAGTGCTCTTCTGAGTCTTCCTACCAGGAGATCTGCACCATTCTGCTGCATGTCTTTAGGGTGATTTCCCAAAGAAACAAGAATTGTGCTCCTCCAACAACACTTCAAACCCCTTGCCTGGTTCCACCCTGATTTGGGAGCCCTGTAAGGGACTCAAAACCATTTTCTTCCTGCAGGTAGAGTGAGCGCAGCGGGGAAGGAGCAGCCCAGTAGGGCCCTCAACAAGAGGCAGCGATGTGAGCATCCCAGGACCAGGTGAGCGCTGAGCGTGGGGTTGTGTCGGGGCAGCGGCACCGCACGCCTACGGAGGACTCAAAGTCCAGGAGAGGAAAAAATGCTAAATGAAACCAAAATTATCTGCGAGCTGGGCAGGGCTCTGCTTATCGGAGCCGAGTTGCTCGGGTCTAAGCTGAGAAGTAGCGACGTGCCCAGGGTTTCTGCGAGAGGCCCTTGGGGCGGAGGCGGCACGGAGTTAATGCGTTAATGAGATCTGATCAGCCCTGCGGCGGAGGTGCCCCAGGTGGCCGTAGCCGTGTCCCCTGCCTGCTCCGGGCTGGCAGACACCCAGAGCACACGGGAGGAACGGGTCAAGCAAATGAATCGGGCCCATGGGGTGTCCCAGCCCACCCGGCCCCCTGTGCGCACCCCAGCTCGAGCTTCTTCGCTCTCCCTCGTGGGACAGGAGGCTGGCGAAGTCCCAGGTCTCGGTCGTGAACTGAGATCTGCCTTGAGCAAATGCTCCCAAATCCACGCCCTGACCCCCCTCCCAAGTTAACCCACCAGCCTGTAAGTCCTGCTGAGTACCCTCTTTATTTTTTAAAGCCTTGAACAGAGAAGCAGCCTTATGAACAAACAGCTCTTTACACCAGAGCAGCCGTATTTTCATTGTGGGTAGGGCACCAGGCAGGTAAACATCAGCTTTTCCTCCGTAATAAAAAAGTCCATGGCCTCTGCAGGTTCATGTAGATAACAAAAGCGATGAGATTGCGTTCACAACGCTGGAGCTCTTCCACGGGAGAAGATCGTGGGGACAAGCAGGTCTGCGAGCCCTGCCGGAGCCGTGCGCAACCGCGGCTTGGGGCTGCTGCTGTCGCGGGCTTAAATCGGACGGCTCTGCTCTCAGATCACGTTCCCTCCGATGTGTCACGGCAGGGGAAGGATCTGCCCCGGATCTTCCTTGTGCTACTCCCCTGGCTGGTTCTGGCACACCCCGGGTCACCTTTTCAGAGGGGTTTTCTGTTGGCTTTCCCTTCTTTCACCCTCCGTGGCCGGGGACTTCTTGCAGCCAAGCTGCCGCTCTTCCTCCTCCGGTCCTCCCTGCGGAGCCGGGCTGGGAAGGAGCCGGCAGCTCTCGGACGCGGCCGAGAAGGGGAAGACCTCCCGCGGCAGGTTGGTGACGAAGCAGGGCATCTGCTTGCAGCCCTCGTAGGCGCCCCGGGCCTGGCAGCCGAAGGCCACGGCCCCGTTGAGCCGGGTCGCCAGGCGGCCGAGGGCCAGGCACCGTTCCTCCCCGTCCAGCGCCCGGAGCAGGGCCTGCAGGAACATGGATCCCACGGGGTTCAGGAAGGCCCCGTAGCCTGCAAGACCGCAGAGGAAGGAGAGCCATGGTAGCCCCGGCCGCGTTTCCTTGAGGCCGATTTCGGCGCGCAAAGCTTTTCCTTACCTGGGCTGCAGGCGAACATCACGGCGGTGTTGGGAGGGATGCGGAGGTAGTCCGAGAAGCTGCCCGGCTCCGGCTGCCCACTGTCAGTCTCCAAAAACACCCCCTGGTCCAACGCTCCCCCCCGGCAGGCCTGCGGGCAGAACCGCAGGCATTGGCTTCCCCGTGCTCTGCTCCATGCCCGAAGCGCTCTTGGGGTCTTCGGGGGCCCCCTGTGGGCCTGCAGCCCCCCAAGCAGAGGCTGCACCCCATCCTGCTCCCCGAGTCCCACCTCACGTGGCTCCTCTCCAGCCTCTTCCCTCCCCATCCATCCAGCCCCGAGCTCAGCTTTGCCGAGCCTCCCTTCCCAATGAGCCAGCACTGCCTCCTCTCTTCCCTATGTGTTTTCCTGGTTTCCCTTTGGGGCTCCAGGAATATACCCGGAGACCCCCGAGCCTGCTCAGAAAGAGCCGGCAGACTCCCCTTGGAGCGCACGGTCGCTGATTCTACGTGATGCTTGGAGCTGTCTTCCAGGGATGGGCTTTTGGGAAGGCTGGAGAAGGACCAGCACCACCGAGCCCTCCCTGAGGACCCCTCCCATCCCCTTGTGCAACTCCCCGCAAAGCACCAGCGGTAAATCCTGGCTCGGCCCGCAATGGAGCTGCACCGAACGAGAGGTGGATGGAGGCCACCGGGAGCCGCGGCGATGCCAAGGGGACCAGCCCAGCCCTGCGGCGTTAGCCCTGAGCGAGGTGTCACCGGGTGCCCACACCGATCCCTGGTTTTGCTGGCTTGGCTCTTGGAGATGTCCCTGGTTGTCACCATGCCCCACCAGGAGGAAACGAGTGTCGTGAGTGATTTATACTCGCTTCCAGGTGAAGATTTCTGTGTATTTGCATGTTTGCAGAGCAAACAGTATCTGCTGGTATCGGTCCGGGTTGCAGGTTGCTAAACTGTTTGTTTGCTCAGCGATCTAATTAACCCTCCCTAATCTGATCAGCGTTACAGCGCGCTCCCAGCTCTTGCTTCCTGCCAGGGCGTGCGCGGCTCCTCGCTGCTCGGGGACCAGGTGTGGGGATTTTCCTGCCGCGCCGCCCGGTCCCTTCTGCGCTTCTCCCAGCCCTACCGCGGGGTTTTGCCCAAATGTCACGGGAATGGAATTTGAAGACAACTTTTACTGATCTATCTACACCCCGGTGGTGTCTGGGAGGATGCTGCGGTGAGCAAGGAGACCTCAAAATCAGTGAAAGCACGAAAAAAAGAGGAGTTGGGGGTTGTGGGGGGGAGCTGTGGGGTGGAGAAGGGACCGAGCCCGCACACGGGTAGCGAAGTCCACAATTAAACCAAGTGCGGGCTGACAGCTTGTGCTTGCGCCGGTCTAACTCTGCAGAAACTTAGCAAAAAGGGATCAAATTCTCATCCAGCAGCTGCGTTACCTGGATAAAGAAGATTTTAGGTCTTTCAGCGAGCACCAGGCAATTCTGCGACGACAAAATCCGGAAGATCCGGGTCAGTTTAACCGGCCTGCAGTCACAACCGAATACGGCCCCCTCCTCCCCGTGGCTGGAGATGATGCTCACGAAGTAATCGCCGTGCTCGCGGCCGCATTCTGCGGGGGCACAGCCAAACCTCAGCTCCGCCAGGGAACACCGGGCACGTGAAGGTGCCTTAAGGGGTGGCAGGGGCTCGTACCTTGCTGGTAAAGGTCTTCTATCTCTTTGGCTGTCCTGTTGTGCACCAGCTTCACCTCGTAACTGAGCTGTGAGAGCGCCTTGGAAAGCTTCTCCGCTTCCCTCTTGGCTCCTCTCCGGGCCCTGAGCACCTCATCGCCGTCCCTGCTGCAGAAATCGGTGTTGACGATGACGAGAGCCCGGCTTCGCCTTGGCTGGGACATGCTGGGATGTCCCTCGGATGCGGTAGTGGCCTTTAACCCCCCAGGGCACCGGCGGGGAGCTCGGGCTAGCGGCGAGCCCCGAGCGCTCCTTCGGGGCACGTCTCCAGCCCCGCTGGCTGACTCGGTGCCAGCGTGGGCTGAATGACGATGGCAAGGCAGGAGCAGTGCCCTGTCACCTGCCACGGGAGCGAGATGTCACCTGGGCATGAGTCACCGGGGTGGAAGACGGCCACGGTTTGCCACCGGGCTCGCTCAGCACCATTCAGCATGCGGGGAGGGGGAAAAAAAAAAAAAAAAACACAAGGATTTTGGTCCAAGGGGGTGGTTGGCGAGGGCAGGGGGATGCTGGCCCGCGCCTCCCTGCGTGGGCTGGGGGAGAGAGGGCTGGAGGGAAACGCCTGCATCGTGGGAAATCCCCCCCCCCCCCTCGCCCCGGTCCCCCCCAGGGAAATCCCCCCCCCCCCCTCGCCCCGGCCCCCCCCAAATCCAGGCTGCGGGAAAAACCGCCCCTTGCAGCCCCCCCGCGGGCTCCCAGCAGGACTTTAACTGCGGGCTGAAGTCCACGAGCCAGGACTTCTCGGCCAGTGTCGCTCGTTGCCCAGCCGTGCTAGGCAGCGCTGGCAGGCGGAGGGCACTCGCCAGCCACGCGTTGCCCGCTCGGGGCACCCGTTTATGGCACTTAGGCAATTATTCCTCCCTGTAAGCAGTCTGTGCCCGCGCAGGACAGCCCCGAGTGACGTGGTTTGGCCCCCTCCTTATGAGCACCTCTCGCTGCTTCCCAAACTTGCCAACCTGGAGCGGTGGGAAGCCCTGCTTGCCCACCAAGCTGCGGGCTCCTTGCCCTCTGCCACCCAGCTTGGGGATTTGGGCTAAGAGAGGTTTGGACAACAGGGATATCTCTGCTCAGCCCAGGCTGCATCCCTCGGGGATGTCCCGATGCGAGCAGCCCCCTCGCGCCACCCTGACCCCATCACGAGGCATTAATTACATCACAAGGCTTTTTTTTATTTCTAGTCTCGTGTGCTTCCCTTCCCAGCGCCGGGGCAGTCGGGGAGGACTTTGATCGTGTTCCCAAGCTTTTCCCAGCAGGCAGAAAGGCTTTTTGCTGTTTCTAAAGGAGTGGGGATTGGCACCGTCGCACGCCTCCGGTGGCGAGCAGCGCCGACGTCTGCAGCATCACCGCACCCAGGGCTGCGGTAGCGCAGGGCGCACGGCTGCACCACGGAAAGCACCGGAGGGCTGGCGAGAACCACGCAGCTTCGCGTGCCGTTGCTCCCAAGTAGCTTGAAATCCGGCTTAAATCGATCCACCTTGGGGTGCAGCAACTGAACTCTGTTAGCGTTGCGGTGGCGGCGGGGCTCGGGTTGGGTCGATTTGCCCTCGTTTTGCTGCAGCTGCGTGCAGCCGTCGTCCATCCAACGCAGCGGCGCGCAGGGGAGCGACAGCAAACCGGTCTGACGCTGCCTGGGCAGGTTTGTGCACGGAGGCATTGGTTCCTCGGCCTCCGCAACCCCCGAGGGTGCTTAGCTCCACGTGAAGCTTTCCCAACTCAACTTGGCGCCGAACCCGCTGTCTGAAAGGGGAAAAGCATCCCGGGGGGCTTGCTTCCCTTGGCCAAGCGGGTCTGGGGGTGCAGATGGAGGTTGATGCTCTTCTGATGGCCCAAGCGGCTTTCGGACACCGGAGGGGATCGAGCGAGTCCGGATGGTGCCAGCAGAAGCTGCTGGGCTTTGCCTTCTGGTGCACCTCGTTTTTGGGGAGTGCCTTGGCTTCTCTCCTGGCCAATGCTGCACGTGGCAGCTCTCGGTGTCCCCTACACCGGGAAAAGGGTTTTGCCCTTCAAAAGGGCAGCTGGGACCGGGTGCGGTGCGGTGGAAGGAGATGTGCTCCAGCTGGATAGGGCCCCGGGGGCAAGCCAGCTGGATGCGGCAACGACTTCTTCCAGGGCTTTCATCCCTTGGAGCCGCATTAGAGAAGGATGTGCTACCTATGCAAGCAAGCCACCATCGAGCCGTGGTGCGGGGGTGATCCGGAGGGCTGGGAGGGGAAGGGGGTCCTGCGACGCCGGGCGTCACTCTCGCTTCTTGTTGTCGGTGGCCTGCGCGCGCCTCTTCAGCCCCAGCACGTCCAAGTAGAGGTTGCGCTTGAGGACAGCGCTGGCGCAGAGGAGGGCTCCCTGCAGGGCTCCCGCGAAGCCGCACACGAACACGTCCTGCCCTGGAAGAGAGGGGGACACGGGGATGGCAACGGGGGCAGGACAGGGTGCCAGTCCTCCGCGCTGTGCCTTGGCTTTGGACCCGTGCAATGCCTCTGCGTTCCAGCCCTTCTCTCTCCCCAGCAGGGAAAGGGCTTCATCCTGCCCAGCTGAAACAAACCAGTGCTGGGCAGGGCACCCAGCCCTTTCGTCCTGCCTGCATCATCGAAGCGATGCGCTTCGGCGCGCTCCAGCGGCTCTCGCCTCGCCCCGCGGCACGGCGGCGGCTCAACCCTCGTTTCGTTGCAGGATTGAAGATTTGTTTTTCCTCCCACCCCGCTGCCCTGGAGATGTCCTCATCTGAGGACAGGGCGTCTGGACAGCGGCTGCGGTACCTGTCAGGTAGAGGTTGGGGACAGCTGTCTGTGGCCGCGCGGTGGCTACGGCTTCGGCTTGCATGCGGGCGATGTCGTGCTCTGTGCCGTAGATCTCCCCCCTGGGGCTGGCGATGTAGTGCTGGTTCGTGAGGGGTGACCCTCCGGAGACGTACTCGATCTGCGGGGAACAAGGGCAGGCATGCTGGTGAAGGGCGGCTGGTGCTCCAGAAAGCTGTTTGCACGGGGTACGGTGCGGGACAAGTGTCCCTGCAGCCTCTTGGATGGTGTTCGTGGCCAAATTTGGGCCCAGGATGCTCCTGGAGGGCCACCATCCAACCCCCGTGCACCACGCGTGGTCAGGAGGCAGCTGCAAGGGGACCCAGACCCAGCTCCTGCGTTTGCTGGGCAGAGAGGACCCAGGAGAGGAGCCGGAGGACCTGTGGACCCCTTGTTTGCTCACCTTGTCCTCGATATTGGGGTAGAGCTTGAAGACAACCTGCATGATGGCTTCCACAAAGGTCTTCTTCACGTCCTCGTAAGCATCTCCCCGCTTATTGACCTGCTCGTCCTTCCACTCCTCGAACCACTCGTATTTGGCAAAGGTCACGATGGCCAGCGTGGATTTACCTGCAGTGGGACAAGGCTGGGGCGTTTGTCCCCCTGCCCACTCGATGCCACCACTTCGCCACCACAAACCCAATCCCCCCATACTCATGCGAACGTCTGGGGCGCGTCCAGGTAGCCGTGGTCCCAGCTCCTCGGCGTACTCGTCAAATGCAGGCTCTGCTCCCCTTCTCCTCGTCGTACACCACTTTCCATGAGCAAGCTGCTCAGCACCTCCTGGCTGCGTTGGAGACCCCCAGACCCCTCCCAGAACAAAGCCAATTCGCACCCCGCCCCCGTTCACAAAATCCCAGCATGTTTTTGGCCACGGCTGCTTTTTTTTTTTTGCAGTCGGCAAATGAACCAGAACCCAGCAAGAGATTTCGCGTCGCTGCCGAGCTCTTGGGCTTCAGCCTTCACCTGGGTGCCTCATTTCCCACGTGGGGTCCTTGGCCGACGGGCAGGTGACAAACAGGATCGGGATGTTCTTGGTGGCCTCCTCTCTGGAAGAAGTCAGGTAGCGTTGCATTCTGCAGAGAGACGCAAGGGTTTGGGGTGGGTTTTTGCGCAAACCTTTCTGTGGACACTTGCTCGAGCCGAATCTCCACACAGCGAGGATCTGCCAAGAGCATTTTGAGCATTTTCTGAGTTACCACCCAGGAATTTATCTCCTTATGCTTAGTGAAGCATGTCTAAGGTGGAGTCGAACGTACATTTCATCCAGGTTATTTCCTGGGTAGACGAAGTAGTTCGTGGCTTCCAGCCCCAGCTCTTTGCTCGAGCCATTAAGACCTACGAAAACGCTGAAAGCCGCTTCGCCGTGTTTCACCATGCTAAGCTGAGACTGGATCTCTGCGACACGGAGGAAAGAAGTGGAAAATTAGTATTTTCCTGGCTGCTCGGCTACGGAGAAGGGGCAGCTTCTCCTTTCCTAGAGGAAGCCCCGCTCCAATCTGCGTTGCTCCCCTTGATCGCGTTGGCTTGTAAAACCGAGCCAGCTGGAAGCATCCCGTGCGTGCTCCAGGGGCCGGAGCACAGCTCATGGAAGCTAAAGAAGGGGGCAGAGCCGTGATTTCCTACTGGGGAAGTTTTAGGGTAACCCTGGCTTGAGCTTTTGATGTATTTAACTACTTGTTGCGATTCAGCTGTGCTCCCACTCCGCAAACGCTGAACGTCTGCAGACCAGGACAGTATCTCCCACCAAGACGTGCCTCTTCCACAGCAGCAGGGAATTTTGTGGCAGTGCTAAACTCAACTTTAAGCAGGAGTTTCCCCAGCTTTCCCAAACTTCTGGGTGCTGTGCTGCGTTTTTAGGGAAAACAAGCAGCAGGCAGCAAGCTAGGGCTTTGCCGACTGCAATGCCGGTTTCGGCAAGCCCATTTAGACTTGATAAAGCCCCTGCAAAGGGACTCTGGATTAACGCTGGGTTTTGCTGATGCCTAGGAATGAATTATAAAGCTGCTTGCTGATGGGGATGATACGGATGGGAGGGGATTACTGCACTAATCCCAGTTAAACCCAGTGCTGGAGGTAGCAACGAGCGCTCCCATCGCGTTTTACCA
Organism: Anseranas semipalmata; assembly: GCA_013399115.1. Lineage (NCBI taxonomy): Eukaryota > Metazoa > Chordata > Aves > Anseriformes > Anseranatidae > Anseranas > Anseranas semipalmata. The sequence goes on from VXAA01002045.1 coordinate 32,622, forward strand.
GGCAAAGCCCGCGCCTCCGCCGGCAGGAGCCGCTCGTAGGTGTTAAATATTCCAGCGTCCGAAATGACGATGGGAGCGAAGATATTCACCAGATCCTGGCCCTTCTTGACGCTGACGCCTGGAGGGGAGAGGCGAGGGGGGGAGAACGGCTCCGGTTAAAAGCACCGGCACCGGCGGGGGAAACCGCGCGCGCCCGGTCCCGAGCCGTCGCTCACCGCAGGCTCTGCCCTGGGGATCCAGCAGGATGCTCTGCACCGGCGCCCTGCCCAGCACGTTGCCCCCGGCCCTCTGGATGATGGGGATGGTGTGAAAGGCGATTTCCCCGGGCCCCCCTTTGGGGTACCAGGCGCCGCGGAGGTAGTGGTTCACCAGGATGCCATGCATGGAGAAGCTGGCCTTCGAGGGGAGCACGCCTGGAAAAAGGGCGAGCGTAAGGAGCGTCCTTGCCAAATCATGGTTTTCTTGGGTTTGCAGCTTATCCCAAAGATTTTAGGATGAGGAAAGTGTCAGCTGGCCGCTGTAAGGAAGGCTGGGTGAGAAACGAGGCACCCACAAGGAGCGGGGAGGGCATCAGAGCCTGGGGCTGGCAGCTCCTGCGTCTTTCGCAACCCTTGGCCGGGCTCCCGATGTCCCCATTGAATGGGAAGGGGAAGGTCCGGGGCAAAAGGGCTATGCCGGGGCCGCAGCGTGGAGGCAAGCGCGGGGTGAGCGCAGGACGGTTGCTCCCTCGCGTACAGGATCACCGCTCTCCTGCTGGGAAGCCGAAGGAGGTAAAGCCCTGGGAGGTGAAGGCAAGCAGGGGTCAGCGGGAAGGGACGAGCTGCGACTCGGCGTTAAGGACGGCACCGAATGCTCCGTGCGGTTCGTTAGCGGCGACACGACGCAAAGCCAAGCGCGGGCACTGCGGGCAGGGAGCTGGGATCTGTCCGGCACGCAAAAGCTTCCAAAAAGCAAAAAAGAGCATTTTTTTCATTTGGGTTTTGTTATAAAGGATCTAAGTTCACCCCTCCCGGTGCCGTACCGTAGGTGGGGAAGATGTAGCTGAGGACGGCCCGGAGCTCGGCGTTGGCGGTGAGGCCGTCGACCACGTCCTTGAGGCTGCGCGGAGCCATCCGGCAAAAAGGGCTGAGCCAGGGCAGCAGCCCCGAGCGGCACAGCAGCTTGGCCAGCGGCAGGGGCAGCAGCTTCAAAATGCCCAGAGCCTTCATCCCCCTGCTGACGCTCTGCGAGAGAGGAGGGCGTCGCAGAGCGCCCACCACCCTCCCCGCTCCGGGGGAGGCCGGCGGGGCTGCGAACAACCAGGGGATGGACACGAAAGGGGATTTTTTTCCCCTCGTTCACTGCTCGCACCCTGCTCCGAACGCATCCCGGGGCATCCTCAGAGAGGGGTTAAAAGCTCTGGGAGCGATGCGGGGTTTTCGAGGCACGAAACGGGAGGTTTTGAGGTTTTTCTCCCCATGCTTTTAGGGCATCGAGGCTCCGTGCGGAGGCTGGTTGTGCAATGCCGCTGCTCTGTGCGGCTGCCAAAAAGCCATCCCCGGGGTGGCGGAGGGGAGGAATTTCCTTTCCCCCATGTGACCCCGGAACGAGGAACCGGAGCCAAGTGCCCAAACCGTGCAGGGAGGGAACGTGACCGAGCCCGTGCCTCCGTTACCTTCAAAAGCTGCTCGAACTTATCGACGGCGGCCTCTTCGCCGGGGAATCGCTCCTTCAAGCCGTCGAAGTAGCCCTTCGTCCCCGAGCGGATGCGGTACGCCTTGCTGCGGCTGGGCTCCCCCAGCACCACGGCGTCGTACGCGGCCGGCATGGGGACCCAGTCCAGCTGCCCCTCCGTCAGCTGGTCCACGATGAAGCGCGTCAGGGAGCCCTCCTGCATCTGCCCCACATAGTGGATCCCTGCAAAAAGCCACGGCGCGGCGTTCGCGGGGAGGTTTGGGGGTTATTCTTCTTCTTGCACCGCATCCCTGTGAAATTCCCGGCTCTTCCCGGCTCGGCGGGGTGCCCGCAGCCTCCCGCTTATGGGGCACAGTTCACGTTTGAAGGGAAATCCAACTGCACAACACAGCCTTTTTAAGTGGCTTCTAGGAATTCTGGTACACATTGATATCAACTTCCTCCTGCCCCGCGTGTTGCTGTAAATAATTAAACCAGCGCAGGCTGAGAGATGCCCAGAGCTCGACTTTGTCTCGCTGGAAGACGCGTGCGGCCGGGACCTGCCTGTATGGGGGTGCCGCAGGGCCTGAGGCTGCGCCTGTGTCACAGCGACGGGGCATATCGCGACAGCAGCAACGCGGCCGCGTTCTCCTTTGGCAAGCATTTTTTGGGGGGCAAGGACAGGTCTACCACGCAGCACTGCTCGTCCCAGCGAAACGCTTGCACCACCAGGGTGCGTGCTGGGGATGATGGTGTGACCCCATGGGCGTCAGCGCCTGGTCCCCTAGGTGGGGGCAGCGTCCCCGGGTTCCCCCCCCCAAGGGGTTTGGGTCCTGGGCTGGTTCCCACCGCATGCAAGCATCGCCCTCCCCGCGCCCGCACGTACCGGCGTCGAACTCGAAGCCCTTCTCACTGAAGGTGTGGCAGCAGCCCCCCAGCTTGCCATGCTGCTCCAGCACCAGCACCCGCCGGCCGGCTTTGGCCAGCAGCACGGCCGCCGCCAGGCCCCCGATGCCGCTGCCGATGACGATGGCATCCAGCCCCGCGGGGACTTTGTCTGCCGAGAAAACTGCGGGAGCGGGGTCGTCAGCGGCGCTTTGCGGGCACGGCAGCACCCGAAATCTCGCTGGTGGGGTGACACCATGGGGATGGGGCAGCCGGGGGAGAACGGGGCATTTGGGGGATAGGGGTCCCTGGGCATCCCGGGGATGGGACACCCGGG
>VXAA01002045.1:44770-57757 GCA_013399115.1 Anseranas semipalmata
TGGTGCGAGATCTACCTGGCCTTGGACGTGCTCTTCTGCCCCTCGTCCATCGTGCCCCTCTGCGCCATCAGCCTGGACCGCTACTGGTCCGTCAGCCGCGCCATCGAGTACAACGCCAAGCGGACGCCGCGCCGCATCAAGTGCGGCATCTTCATCGTCTGGACCATCGCCGCCGTCATCTCCCTGCCGCCCCTGGTCTACAAGGGCGAGAAGAAGGCGGCGGCGGGCGGGCGGCCGCAGTGCAAGCTCAACGAGGAGGCCTGGTACGTCCTCTCCTCCAGCATCGGCTCCTTCTTCGCCCCCTGCCTCATCATGATCCTCGTCTACCTGCGCATCTACCTGATCGCCAAACGCCGCCACCGCCGCGGTCAGANACAGCTCCCTCAACCCCGTCATCTACACCGTCTTCAACCAGGACTTCCGCAAGGCTTTCCGACGCATCCTCTGCCGCCGCGGCGCCCGGACGGCGTGGTGAGGGGCTCGTCCCCCCGCCCGGAGGCACCAGGGCACCCCCCCCTTGACGCTACGACGGGTTCGTGCCGCGGTTTTCGGGGAGGTTTTGCTCTGCCTTCTGTCTCCCTCTCGCCTTCGCTGTCTCCGCCGGTCCCGGTGGCTGTCCCCACCGGTGGCTCACACCGGGGCTCCTCATTTTTTTTTTTTTTTTTTCCCCTTTTCCTCCTCATTTCTCCCTTTTTGCCCTCCCTGCTTTTCCTCCCTGGAGAAGCGCCTGCCCACCCGCCGCCTCGTCTCGCTGCCGGATTTGCCGCGGGAAACCCGGCCCCGTGGGGCTGGGGGCACGTGCCGCTTGTCCCCAAGCCCGGTGGCATCTCCCCGGCCGCGCTGGGGAGCTCGGGCTGGCTTTCAGGGATTTTTCTCCCCATCCTACACGCGGCGTCCCCAGGAAATTCAGCTTTTCCCCTCGGTTTTTTGGGTGTCCCAGCGGAGCCCCCCCCCGCCCCCAGTCCCGGGGGGCCGCTGCCTTTTAACAATAAAAGATATTTTGTAATAAGAAAACAAATTCCACTTCCTTCTCGCCACCGCGGAGGGGACACGGGGGCACAGCCCGGCCGGAGCAGCCGCCTCGTCCCGTGCCCCCGGGGGGGGCCTCGGGACCCCCCCCCGGTGCAGGGCAGCGCTCAGTGCCGAGTTCTTTCCGCGGCCGCGGGTCGTCTGCCCGGCAGGAATGTTTGCAGCGCGAGCGGGAACAAAATGTTTGGACGGGGTCGGTTATTTATGGCAGCGCGCGGGGGAAATAAATAATAATTAGCAAACACCCCCCCCCCGGCCCGAAGAATAAATCCCTGCAGCTGCCTCCCCCCGGGGCCCAACCCCGAGGGTGTTGAACCGGACAGGGGTGGGAGGCAGGGGACAAAGCCCCGCACTGGCCGCTTGTGCCGGTGCCGCGGGAAGTGATGAGGAGGGGATTCTCGGGTGTCTGATATAGGGCTGTGCCGCCCAGCCCGGGGGCAGGGTGTCGCCTGGAGGGGTGGTCATGAGCTGTGCCTGTGGGGGGGTGGGTCACGACAATGCGATGTGACCCACACTGCTGTATCGTGACCCATGAGGTTGTATCGTGACCCGCACCGCTGTATCATCAGTCACGGCGGTGTGTCGTGACCCACTCTGGTGTACTGTGGCTCGGGACGGTGTAACACACCCCACAGCAGTGTACTGTGACCCACACTGGTGTATCGTGACCCACACTGTTGTATCGTGCCTCCCGATGGTGCATTGCGACCCACACCAGTGTATTGCGACTCATGGTGATGTGTCGTGACCCACGCTGGTGTACAACAAACCACAGTGGTATGGCATGACCCACACCACCGTACTGCAACCCACACCAGCATATCGTGACCCACACTGGTGTATCGTGACTCGTGACGGCATGTTGTGACCCACAGCGGTGTATCGTGACTCACACTGCTGTGCCATAACTCATGATGGTGCATGGTGACCCACAGCAGCGTACGGTGGTGGCCCACACCAGTGTATCATGACCCACACCAATGTATTGTGACTCCCGATGGGCTATCGTGACCCACGCTGTTATATCGCGACCCATGCCACTGCATTGCAACTCGCGATGGTGCACGGTGCCCCACAGCGGTGCGTGGGGACCCCCACCAGCATATGGGGCCCCCCATCTGTGCGTGGGGTCCCCTACCAGTGCACGGTGCCCCCCACATGCCTTATAGCAGGGTACCGCGCCCCACACCGCTGCCTCCTGACCCACATCTTCCCAGGCCGCCCGTAGCCCGGGCCCTGCACCCCAGCAGCCGTGAGGCCGGGGAGAAGCGGAGGACGTGGGGCCGCGCATGCCAAACCCAGCCCCGGGGGACGGGGTCGGGGACAGCTCGGCCCTGCGGTGGCGGAGCGGTGCTGGCCCCCCGCCACCTCCCCGTCCCACCGGGGACGTCGCCTCTGGCCACCCCCGAAACCGGGTTGAGCTTTTTTTGGAAGCCCTTTCCCAGCCCGGATGCTTCCCCCCCCCTTTCCTCCTCCCCAACCAAGCCAGCCGGGGCCGGCGGCCGTTGGCCCGACCCGGCGCGCTGGGACGNCGCCCGCCGGCGCGCTGGGACGGTGCTGGGGTGATGGCGGTGTGGGAGAGGGCGTGTGACCGGGGCCGCTGCGCGCGCCGAGACCCTGGCCCCCGGCCAGCCCGGCCCCACAGCTCCCCCGCGCCTGCTGCCTTGCACCCCATGTCAAGGGGAGCTGTGGGGCCAGGCATGATCCTATAGGGCTGGGCATGGTCCTGTGGGGCTGGGTATGGTCCTGTGGGGCTGGGTATGGTTGTACGGGGTTGGGCATGGGCCTATGGGGCTGAGTATGGTTGTACGGGGCTGGGTATGGTCCTATGGGGTGGGCATGGTTCTATGGGACTGGGTATGGTACTATGGGGTTGGGCATGGTACTATGGGGTTTGGCATGGTCCTATAAAGCTGGGCTTGGTCCTATGGAGCTGGGCATGGTCCTATGGGGTTGGGCATGATCCTATAGGGCTAAGCATGGTCCTATGGGGCTGGGTATAGCCCCAGTGGGAGCTGATGCCCACCCCAGCCCCAGTGCTGCCTCCAGCCCCCTTTACCCCTTCCTCCCCACTCCCCATGCGCTCACAGCCCTTCTCTCCCCAGTAATTTCCCCAAAACAGCACCCGGGTTGTCATGGTGACTCACTAAAATCCCCCCTACTCAGCGTAGCCAGGTTTGCTGCAAAAAGAGGCCATGTAAATTCATATATTTTTTTTTAAATCCCGAGGATTAAAGCTAATAAAAAAAAACTTGTAAAAAAGCCCTGTTTGGACCCCAAAGCGTGTGGCGTCAGCCTGCAGGCCGCTGGAATTCGGCGCTCCCCAGGGGACGAACCAGGGGCTCGGGGTCTCGCTTGGGCCAGGCTGACCCCACGCTCGCTGCCGAGCCAACCCGCGGCCCCGCCAGCGATGGGGAAGCGCGGGGAGAGGTTAATTGAGCAGAAACATTTATTGCCGCGTTCAGCCTCCTCCTTCGGGTGCAGAGGTTGTTGCCAGGGAGGATGCTCAGGCCCCGCGCGGGGCTAAAACTGGTGCCAGTCTGCCTCAAACTGGGAAAGCACTGGTGCGGGACCAGCGTGGGCGATGCTGAGGTGCAACGAGCTCCAGCCAGGGCTCAGCCTGCAGCTGCTGGCCGGGCCCGGGGCTCGCTGGGGACGGAGACAAGCTCGATTGCAGCCCCGCGGAGCGTTCCCTCCCTCCCTCCTGTGATATTTGTTTTATTTCTCGGGGTTGTGACAACGTTTGGCCACTTTCGCCTGCGGAGGGAGGTCAGGCGCGAACGCGGCGGGGGCAATTGGTTTCTTCATGGGGGAAAAATGCTTCTTTCCATTCAAATATTTAAAAATAAGGATCTGGGAGCGGCTCCGGGGCCGCCGGGGCTTGTGAAAGCGCTTTATTTGTACTTGGGTTTAATGGCAGCGCGATGCGAGGCAGGGAAGGGGAGATACGGTAACCATGGCCACCACCGCGCGGCTGGCGGCGGCGCGCCGGGGGGTGAAAAGCCGCAGCAGGCACTTTGCGTAGAAAATGCTTGGAAATTTTTAAAAATAATGGGCTGGGCCGTGTGAAAGCTTCCACTTCGGGTGAGATTTGCCGGGGTCGCCAGGCGATGCTTTGCTGCTATCGGGGTCCGGCGGAAAGTGAGAAAAAAAGTAGAGAAAGTGAGAAAAAAAGACAGGAAAACTGAGGGAGAGCCAAAAAAAAAGAAAAGAGAGAGAGAGAAAGCCAAAAAAAAAAAAAAAGGGAGGAAAAAGCAAAAAAAAAAAAAAAAAAGAGGGAGAAAGCCTGGAAGAGCACAGAGCCCTGCCAGAGCTGGGCCTGGGGCGGGCAGGATGCGGCCCCCCCCATCCCCGAGCCGCAGCCCGCGGTTCTGGAGCTGCCCCCTTCCAAGTAAATGCGTTTTTCTTTTATTTTTCCTTATTTTTTCTTTTCTTTTCCCTTAACTTTTCTTTTTTTTTTTTTTTNGGGCCACGACCCCAGGGGCAGGGACCCGGGAGGGGCCGGGCCGGGCCGTGCTCAGCCGGGGGCGGAACGGGGCGGCAGGGCCAGGCCGGGCCGGGCCGGGCAGCGGTGAGAGCGGGGCCGGGGCGTGGGGCCTGTGTGGGGCCCGTTCCCCCACACCAAGGCCGTGTGGGGCTGGAGCCCCCAGACCAAGGCCCTGTGGGGGGAAAGGGATCTGCGTGGGGTGGGTTCCCCCAGACCGAGACCCTGTAGGGCCTGTGGGGGGCCTGTTCCCTCCCCAAGGCCCTGTGGGGCCTCGTGGGACCCATGCGGGGCCCGTTCCCCCTGCCCCTCCCCAGCCCTATGGGGCCCATGGGGATGCCCCGTGCCAGCCTGCGCTGGCCCCGCTGCCCTGTGCCATGAGCGCCCCGCTGTACGCAGGCATGGTGTACCCTTCTGGGGTCCCCTGTGGGTTCCCCCCAGCCGCTCGGGTGGCCCAGGGCACGCTGACACCAGACCCCCGTTTCCTTCTTTTCCCCTGCTAGATTTGAAAAACAGGTTGTTTTTCTGCGTGAGCAAGCGCTCGCGCTCCTGTAGCTGCCAGGAGAAGCCTCGCTGAGTGCTGTTTCTTGGAATAAAATGACTTTAAAATCTCCGCTCCGAAGCGAAGCGGGGGTAGAAGTGTTTGCAGCCTCCGTGGGCTGCACCGGCTCTGCTTGGAGGGGTCTCGTGTGCGGGCACACCAGCGGCCCCGGGACATCCCCGCTGTGGTCATCACCCCGCTCCTCCTGGCGTCCGTGCACCATATTAGCGTGGTTTATTTTCCAGCTTTTTTTTTTTTTCTTTTTTTTTAAGGGAGAAGTGCCCTGGCCAAATGGCAGTGGGTGCATTTGCTGCTGGCTGGTGTTAAGCAGCATCTCCTTGCTTGGGGTTGAAAATCCAGGATCGAAAATCAAGGATTATTCCTTCATTCTGGGGTGTAAACATCCCCCTGCAGAGCAGCACGGAGCCCGGGCTGCAAAGCACCGAGGGTTTCAGTCTGAGGGTCTCTCAGGTGTTTGGGGAGGGGAGATTTCCAGGAGCAGCAGCAGGGCAGCGTTACATCCCACCCTGCCCGCACAATGCTCGCCTGTCCTTGCTGTCTTGGGGATCTCTGTCTTGGGGAGGCCATGGGGTTGTTGGGTACAGATTGGCGTCTCCTTGCTTGCGGGGAGGAAGGTGTGGGAGGGAAAAGTCAATTGTAGCAGTGCTGGAGCTGTATTACAAAGAACAAATTCTTTTCCCGAGGGCTTTTGGCGCGTTGGTTGCTGGTTTTCCCCTCCCTTTCTCTCTTTCTGCAGTAGAACAACTCATTTCCTCACCGAGGAGCGGGTCCCTTCCCTTCAAATGCCTGAAGTGGAGAGAGGGGCTCAGTGCCTCCTTCCAGCGCCCCATGCGTCCCATCCTGCCATTGCCCCATTGCCCTACCACCGTGGTTATGGGAGGAGAGGTCTCCTAGTTGCTGTCGTGGGGGTGAGGGGCCTGCACAGCGTCCCTGCACACCCCGACTCTCACTGACCCTCTCCTACCCTTGTCTCCCCAGCTGACTTCCACGGGCCGTGCCGGACACATCTCTGAGGGCTCGCTCCTGCTGGAACACAGTGATTGCTCCAGGGTGCTCGTCCCACAGGATCCAGGTCCCCACGCTCCTCCGGTGACAGCGGCACGCAAATGTAGGTGGCTTCTCGGGGCTGGCTTGGCCAGGGAGGAGGGCAGCTGCGGGATGAGCCTGGGGCTCGGCCACGGGAGGTTTGCACCAGCACACGGCGGCTTCATTTCTCCCCAGTGAGCCCAGCAGCCGCAATTCCCCTTGCCCCAGTGCGAGTGCATTTGGGGGAGCATTTGTCTGCACTTCTTATTTCCAGGGCAAGGAGGTTTCCTGCCATCCATCCCTCCCCCTGTCTTTCTTTGCCTCTTCAGATGAAAACCTGGGTGTATGATTCGGGGCAGAAACTGGAAATTTTCATCCCTTTTCTGGGCAAGTACCGGCCGCTCACGGGGCGCTGCTGCCAGACCTGCACCCCGAGGAGCTGGGTAAGCCCGGTGCGGAGGCTGGGCCGAGGGGCGGTGGGTGCAGAGGTGGTGGGTTTGCCTTCCCCAGCTGGTCCGGGCTAAGCTCCAGCCGTTTCCCCTGAGAGCTGCCCCCTTGCTCTGCTCCCAGGATGGCTTCTACCACGGGCAGCTCTCCTCCCTCGGCTTCCGCAGCGCCGCCCAGGTGACGGAGGAGGACACCAGGTGAGGACGGGACCGTCGGTACCGGTTGTCACGTGGGCACTGGGAGCGGAGCCCTGTGCCAGGGACGCTGGGCAAATCACTTTTTCCAGATTTTGTTCTTTCTTTGTCCGAATCCCTGTGGAAATAGCTTCCTCTGCTGCACTGGAGTGTGGGGACGCCTCTCTGTCATCCTTGCTCGCTAATTAGTCCAGAAAGTAGTCATGTTAATTATTTTTTGAATGGAAGCCACATCTCCAAGTGCAGAGCGATAATAACAGCGGAGAGGAAAGGGCTCGGTCCATTCCTCTGGTTACTGTCACCCTCGTGGCCTGGAAGAGCAGTCAGCCACAATGTCAAGGATTTGGGACTTCTTAAATCAAAACTTGATCTCTTGAAGCTGTTGGGAAGAGCCTGAGAGGGGGCAGAGGGTGTTTTCGTTCTCCCCTCTGGCTTCGGCACAAGGAAAAGCTCACGCACGCAGGGCCAGCTCGCTCCCACCCCTGGGAGACGCGAGATGGCCTCGTGTGCTTCCTCCTCCCCACGGCCCCGGCGCTGGATCTCAGCTGGTGTGAACCAGCCTCTCCTCCAGCTGAGGAGCTGACGTGGCCGCCCAGGAGCCGCTCGCCTGCCAAATGCCTGTCGTTGAAGTTAGCCTGATTTTTTTGGGGGTGCTGGACTCCTCTGGTTCCTCTCCCTTTCAGAGCAGTCCCCGGTGGCTTAGCAATTTTGCGCTGTATTTTTCCAAATCGGGTCATTATGCTCCCTTCTGCTTGAAATATCCCAGCTCCCAGCTTTCAAACTCTTTGAATAATTCATCTCTGCTCAGAGCGCCTCAGGAGTTGCGGGATGCTAAAAAGAGGCTGGAGATGGGAGGCTGAGATCAGAAAGCAGACAGCTGGAGGTGTAAAGACCCCGTGTCCCTGCCTGGACACCCACAGCCTTTTCACACTCTGGGTTCCCCCACACTCTGCAAAGTCTGAAACATCACTTACACCCCTCTCTGACCCGGTGGTGCTGGATTTGGGGTGGATTTGGGAAAGTTCCTGGCTTGGGATACGCGCAGCATTGCTGGTGCTGGCAGAGGCAATTTGCTCTGAGGGTCTTTGGAGGTTGCCTGGTGCCTGGAGAGCTTCCCTTGCAGCCTGGAAGCCCCCAGCACGTTTCCAGCAATGCCAGGTTTCCTTCTACATGCCAGAAAAAGCGAGGAGCAACCCGGTGAGGAACAGGGTGGCCTGGAGCAGCGCTCTGCAGCGAGCAGGGTGCCAATGCCTCCATTTCCCCAGCTGTAAAATGGGGAGAAAAGTCTTGAGCGCTTGCAAAGAGCGCGTTCGAGGGAGGCTGGCGCGGTAACAGCACCCTGGGAAAGCAGGGGGTTGCTTTGTACCGCAGCCCCGGCTGCTCTCAGCGCCGGCACGCCGCTCTCTGTCTCCATGCCCAGGTACCGGGGCTGGCTGGTTCGACGGCTCTGCTGTTTCCTGGCTGTCTGGGACTGGAAAGTGCCCGCCGACACCCCCAGGGACCTCCCGGAGAGAGTCTACCGCAGCAAGAGGTCGGTGGGGACAGCCGAGGGGCTCCCTGGGGTCACCTTCGGTGTCACCCCCCTTAGCAGGACCCGGGTCCTGCGGAGACCCGGCCTCGTACGGAGGCTGCTCCGTATTTCGTACTTGGCTGGCTGCTGCCGCACGGCGCCGGGTGACGTGGCCTCGTCAGGCACCTGTCACCTCAACCCTTGTCACTGCTAATTATACAGCACGAGGCTGGCAGCCGGTACATTATAATTACTGTAATGCATAACGGTTTTTGCCGAAAAACACGTTAACCCCCGCTTCCCACCTCATCTCCCTCCCCTCCTTGCAGGGTGCAGGACGTTGCTGCCAGCCAGGCCCATGGCTCGAGAGGGGACAGCGAGTCCCACCGGCGGTGGAAGGAGAAAGCCCTCGAGATCCTGTCTGGGATCCAGGCCCCGCTCTCCCTTCCCCTGCTTAGGTGAGTGCGGGACCGCGCGGCATCTCCCAGCTCCCGGCTGGGGCGATCCCAGTCCCTTCCCTCCCCTCCAGCTCTCTCGTGCTCTTTAGGTTGTGCATGAAGCCCCTTGCAAGGGGGTTTGCTCCTCGGGGTCTCGCACAGCCCCATAGGGTTATTTTCCCCTCCACAGAGCTGGAATGCAGTGGTGGAGTGGTGAAGGGGGGGGGGAAGCCACACCAGGGGGATGGAAACCAAAGCAAAGCAAAAGAAAATTTTTCCTTTTTCTCCTTTTTTTTTTTTTTTTTTTTACCTCCTGTCATTGAGAAATTGGCAATTAAAGGTTGCATTGTACCCTAATTGCTTGTCTGATTGAGCTGTAATAAAAGAACCTTCTGAGCAGTCTGAAGTATTTAAAGGGAAGAAATTACCCAGGGGATAAAAGCATTCAGATCCTTCCCGTAAGCAGCGTGCGGGAGGACGGGGAGATGGAGGGGTAATTGCCTTGAGCTTTTGTTGCCGGGGGGGTGAGGAGGGTGGTCTTGTCACATCCAGCCTTTAATGTTTTAACTTAATTTCTAATAAAGCTGTTTATTTGCTTCACGGGAGCTGAGCCAGTGAGATCAGGAGTCGATGCCGTGAAGCGAGCCATCTTGCACAGCTCCATTTAATGCCTGGGTGGGGAAACTGAGGCAGGGGTCAGGATGGTGCAACGGTGAGGGAGGCGAGGGAAGCGGCCACGTCCCCGGACGATGCCTGGGTGCTGTCTCGTAGCCTGGCCGAGGTCTCCGGGGGTTTTGGGTGCAGCCATGGCCCCCGCGGGGCTGCTCACTGCCTTGCTGTGCTGCCCCACTCCGCAGGCTGTGCAGCTGGGCCCTGCTCCGGCTCCTGAACCGCCTCTTCCTCAACGTGCAGCTCCACCAAGGGCAGCTGGAGATGGTGCTGAGGGCCGCCAAGACGGTGAGGAGCTCGGCCGCCCGCTCCCGGCACACCACGGCCTCGCATCTCTGCTTCGGCACCGAGCCCTCACAGCCTCCTCTGTCCCCACAGCCCGGCGTGCCGCTGGTTTTCCTCTCCACGCACAAATCCTGGCTGGACGGGCTGCTCCTCTCCTTCCTCCTCTTCTCCCAGGGCCTGGGGGTGCCCAGGGTGACGGTGGGCAGCGTGACCTGCAGCCCTCGCCTCCGGTAAGGCACGGGGAATCCTCTTCCAGCCTGGCACGTGGCTGCTTCCCCACACAGGGTGAAGGCGATTGCCTGCGTGGAGCTCCAAGCCGGGATGGGGATTGAATGGGGGTGGTGGTGGGGACACGGTCCCATGCATGGGGGGCACCCACAGCATTTTCTTCCCCAACAGGGCCTTGCTTGGCTGCCTGGGAGGGGTTTTCCTGCCTGCGAGGATGGAGCAGATGTCGAGCGGCCAGGACGGAGGGCTCTCAGCGGCTGTGCTTACCTCGGTAAGTCCGGCCCCAGCATCCCCCTCCCCAAGCACCCAAAACGCTCGGTGAAGGCATCTCGGGCCCGCAGGACCACGGGCTGGCAGATGGGTGAGGCTGCCGGGCCGCGTTAAAGTCCCTGGCAATGGGTGGCGGCAGCTCCCGCGCGTCCCCAAGGTGCCACCGGCACCCCCAGCCTCACCCCTTCTGCTCCAGTACGTCGAGGAGGTGCTGAGGAGCCGGCAGCCTCTGCTGATCTTCCTGGAGGAGCCCTGCACCCCACGGCGCCTTTCTGCCGCTGCCCACGAGTGGCTGGCCCCGGTGTACCGAGCCGTGCGGGACGGCGCCGTCCCCGACGTCCTCCTGGTCCCCGTGGGCATCGCCTACGACCTGGCCCCCGATGGCTTCCACAAGGATAGAGCGGTGAGCGGCCCCAATCCTGCTCCTGCCCCGGCTCCCCTGGGCTGGGCGCAGCACCCGAATCGGGCTGGGGGGGCATCCCCCTCTGTCACCCCATTAATGCTTCTCCAATTCTCCCCCAGCACGGCACTCAGCCCCTCGGCCTCAGCGCCTGCCTCTGGGCCATGTGCCGAGCCCTGCGCCAATGCCTCGGCTGCGCCCGCGTGGACTTCGCCCAGCCCTTCTCCTTGCAGGTACCGTGGTGCTGTGTCCTGCTCCTGGGGCAGAGCTGGCTGCCAGGATCCGGCCCGGCCCCAGAGGATGTGCTGCTGTGATGCTCTGGGCTGTGCAAGCCTCTGGGGGTTGCATGGAAAGGTTTTGGGGATGTGTGGGGGGATCTGGCGTTCTCCGGAGATCTGGTGAGCCCACGTTTAGGGGAAGCTGGGGGCTGATGGGGCGGCTCTTGGTGGGACTAAAGGCAACAAGTCGTCTTGTTGGTGCTGAGGGCTGCTGACATTAACCAGCCCCGTCCTCCTCCCCAGGAGTTTGTGGCAAAAAGCCTCAGCAGACAGAGCAGCACGGGGAAGCCGCTGGAGGAGCTGCTGCTGCCCGCCATCCTTGGCACGCAGTAAGCCTGGGGCAGCCTCTCGCTCCCCGACGCCTGTTCCCAGCCCCGCTTTCTCACCTCTGTCACCCCCTTTTCTACAGCTCCAGCCAGCTGCGCAGCAAGAGGGCAGAGGCTGAGGGTCCGCACCCTGGAACGGCTGCCAGCTTGGAGGCAGAAGAGAAAATGATGGTGACCAAGCTGGGCCTGCACGCCCTGAGCGGTAAGGGGGTCTGCTGGGGAGGGCAGGCATCCGTCCCGAGCCGTCTGCGGGTGATCCGTGCTCTCCGGTCGGATGGGGACACCCTTGGGACCGCGTGTCCCTGCCGTGGCTGCTAGCGGCAGCGCCCGTGCTGGAAATAGAGCGCGAGCACCCGAGCGCCAAGGGAGACCAACGAGAGCCTCTCGCTCCTCGCAGACAGCGTCGCCTGCTCCGCCGTCATGGCCGTGGGGATCACATCCGCGCTGCTGCTGCACAAGCACCGCGAGGTGAGGCGAGGCCCTTCTGGGGGGGCTTCCAGGTTTTCCCGTGTAGTTCCCAAGCCAGCTCAGCCTCCTCTTCCTCCAGGGCGTTTTGCTCTCCCGGCTCATGACAGACTTCGCGTGGCTCCTGGAGGAGACGCTGGTGCGCCAGCGCGACGTGGGCTTCTCGGGGGAGCTCTGCGCCCTGGTGCAACACAGCCTGGCCCTGCTCAGAGCCTGCATCACCCTGTACCGCCTTGCACCCCCCGGTGACATCCTGGTGGTCCCCGAGGCCTCGGCAGAGGCGCGGTGGGAGCTGAGCCACCACAGCGCGGCACTCCTGCCCGTCTTCGCCGGCGAGGCGGTGGGAGGTGAGTAGCAGGGCACGGGGGGGTCCCTGCGCTAGGGACCGGTGACACCGGTGACGCCACTCACTCCGCTCTGCCGGCAGCCTGCGCCATCCGTGCCTTGCTGCTGGAGATGCTGCCCTTCCTGGGGGGGGCCGCCAGCCCCTCCAGCATCACACTGAGCCAGGATGAGCTGCACCACAAGATCCTGGCGCTGCTCCAGCTGCTGCCCCCCAGCCTGCTGGGGCTCCAGGTAGGAGCGGGCACCGCGGGGGGCCGCTGCCGTCGCGTGGAAGTGGCCGGTGACCGCTGCATGTGGCGCTGGTTGCCCCTCACCAGCCCCTTCTCCTCTCTGCCAGCCCTGCCAGCCCCTCGACCACCAGAGCCAGGACGTCTTGGACAAGCTCATCCTGTGCGGGCTGCTGGAGGCTGAAGAGGTGCGTGCCCCCGGTTTGCTCAGCCCTCACTGTGCCCTCTGGTCCTGCCTGGGGACAAGGGACTGGGGCACCCGTCCCCTGCTCACCCTGGGTCAAGCGGGACCCCCCGGGCAGGGGCAAGGGGACAGGGACACGCGGTGCCAGCTCAGAGGTGCCCGGCTTCGCCCTGCAGTCAGAGAGCGAGCGCTGGCTCTGCGACTTGTCCCCACGGCCCTTCGGCAAGAGGCAGCCCTGGGCCGACGTGGACTTCACCGACAGCGACAGTGACAGCGAGGACAACATCCGCAAGCGCTGCTTCAAGGTACGCGGGGGCTCCCCCCCTCCGTGCCCCTGGGATGTGGCTGGGTGCCGAGGCTCAATAAACTCATTTCACTTCTGGCTCTCCGCCTCCAGCTCCGTGAGCCCAAAGGCTCGCCTGGCCTCCTCTTCCTCTGCCGGCTCCTGAGCCCCGTGCTGGGGACCTACGCACGAGCAGCGGCTTTCCTGGAGCGGCCCAGCTGGCCCCAGCCTGGTAGGACCCCCCCCAAGGACCCCCCCATGGCCTTGGGCCACCACTTCTACCCCTGCACCAGCCCTGTTCGGATTTGGGGGAAACTGAGGCACGGCCGCAGCACCCA
>VXAA01002045.1:76591-105329 GCA_013399115.1 Anseranas semipalmata
GGCCGAAGGCGGCCGAGGAGGCGGTGGCCAGCGGCGAGAAGGAGGAGGAGGAGGCCTTCCTCGTCAGCCTCTACAAGTTCATGAAGGACCGGCACACGCCCATCGAGAGGATCCCCCACCTCGGCTTCAAGCAGAGTACGGGGGGGGGTTTTTTTTTGGGGGGGAGCGAGGACTTGGAGCGGGGTCGGTGGGCGCTGGGTCCCGCTGACGCCTTCTCCTCTGTTTCCAGTTAACCTGTGGAAGATTTACAAAGCGGTGGAGAAGCTGGGAGCCTACGAGCTGGTAAGCGGCCGGGTCGCACCCGCGGGGGCTCCATCCAGCACCGACGGGGGCGATTTGGGCAGGGGTTAACCCGTCCCCGCCGCAGGTTACGGGGAGGAGGCTCTGGAAGAACGTGTACGACGAGCTGGGGGGCAGCCCCGGCAGCACCAGCGCGGCCACTTGCACCCGGCGGCACTACGAGAGGTAAGGGGGAGCCGGCGGCCCCGCTCCGTGCCTCAGTTTCCCCTCCCTGGGACTCGGCGGGGCCCGGCTCTCACCGTCCCCCCGCTCGCCCCGCAGGCTGGTCCTCCCATATGTGCGGCACCTGAAGGGCGAGGACGACAAGCCGCTGCCCCCCAGCAAGCCCCGCAAGCAGTACAAGGTCTCCAAGGGCTCCGAGACGGCCGAGAAGAGCAGGAGGAGCAAGAAGGAGAAGGGCCGGGAGCAGGTGCGTGACCCCGCAGCCCCTAACCCTACACAGTCCCTTCCTCCGTCCCTCCCTGCCTGGGCACGGGGTTCCTGGGGGACCCATGGGGTTCCTTGGGAGGATGGGGAAGAGCTGGGGCAAGAGGGGAGCGGAGGAGCGAGCCTCCGGCAGCTGAAGACATGGGGGGATGGGGTGGGTGGGGAACCCAACCCGGCACCCCCACCCCAATTCCCCCTTGGTTGCAGATGGCACCGGAGAAGGCGAAGCCCGAGGTGGCGGCCACCCCCGGAGGCAGCAAGGAGGACCCGACGGAGGCCCAGGAGCGAGGCCGGCCAGCGGAGGGACGCGCCAGCCCCGCGGGCCCAGCCCCGAGCCCCTCCGCGGGGTGTCCGGGCGCCTGCAGAGCCCACTCCGAAACCTACAAACGCCTCTTCTCCAGCTTTTACTCCAAAGGCAACCACCCCATCATGTCCCCGCTGGCCAAGAAGAAGCTGCTGGCCCAGGTGAGCAAGGCCGAGTCCTTGCACTGCCACAAGCGTCACTGCCTGGAGGGCACGCGGGTGGCGAGCGATGCTCACCGCAGCCCCAGCCCCGAGCCCCCCCGGCCGGCTGCCGGCCCCCACCTGGAGGAACGGAGGAGCCCAGAGCCTCCTGGATTTAAGGATACGACCCGAGGAGGAAGGGGCGAGGTGGGATCCGGCCCCAGCGCATCCCCCGCAGGGAGAGACAGCCAGCCTTACCCCAGGGCCGAGGAGGGGGGCCCCGCGCCCGCCGTCTTCACCGGCTACTTCCACGCCTACCACCACAAGGTGCTGAAGCCCGTGAGCTGCCACCCCCTCGGGGGGTATTTCTCCAGCTTGAAGGATTTTTTGGAGCCGCAGCCTGAGGACACGGAGCAGCCCCAAGACCTGCGGAGCAAAGCGGGGCAGCCGTGGAGCGGGGAGGGCCCGCGTTCGGCCGCCTTCGCCGCTGTCAAATCCTGCCGGGTGCCCCCCGGGGCCGGTTTCGCGCCGCCAACGCAGAGCCCCGCGGGCAAGCGGGGCCGGGAGGAGGAGGCTTTCGGCCCCAGCAAGAAGCTACGGGCCGTTTCCCCCTTTGTCAAGGAGCCCGATGGCAGGGACAAGGGCGCTGGCTCGCCCGGGGGCCAGCAGGGGCTGGCCAAGCCCAAAGCCATCGTGCCCGGGCCCGGCTACGCTGCTCCGTTGCCCACCGTGCCTCAAGCCCCGGACATTTACAAGGGAGCGATGCTGCGGTTCCCGGTGGGTTTCGCCAATCCCTTGGAGCACCTAAAAAACCAGGCGGCGCCGCTGATGCCATCCCTCTCCGTCAACCCCTTCGTCATCCCTGCTTTCCCCAGCCCTTTGGTAGCCACCTCCACGCAGCCCTCTGACCTGTGCCGGCCGCTGGCGACCGGCCCGGGCCACTACCCGACGTCCTACGAGAGCTCGCTGCAGCACCGGCTCTACCCCGCGGCGACGTGGCACAGCACCTACGCCACCCCGCACGCATCTGCCTTCCACCGTAATGCCAAGCTGTAGCGTTTTTGCCCCGATCCGGACCGGCCTCGTCCCCGCAGAGAGGTGGCCGCGGGGATGGCGCGGCGGCCGGAGCCCATCGCCGCTTCAGAGCCGCCGCGTCCCGCGGCAAAGACGAGACAAGCTGGACCGTGCCCTTTTTACTCTTGATCTTAGAGCTGTTTGTATCTGTTGTCCCCGGCGATCGTACGCCGGTGACTTAACTACCAATATCACAAGGTTATATATATATTATATATATATAAAAAAAAAAAAAAAGGGAGCAAAATGAGTTGAAAAGGTTTCCATTTTGCTAGAGCTGCCGTGCCCCGCGCGGTTTCACGTGGCCAGCACAGAGGGGAGGCCGAGCTGGGTGCTCCCATCTCGCCACGCTGTGCCCAGGATGCTCTGCAGCTCCCCGCCGCACAGCCCCTGCTCGCTCCTACGAAGCAATGCAATTTTATTTTTAAAACTACGCTGCCTTCAGCGGGGCCCCCCCACCCCCCCGCCAAGGTGGTTCGGGAGCTGGGGATTGCGGGAAGCATCCGTGAAAAGCGTGCCGGCCTCTCGCTGCCGCTACGCGCCTCCGCCAGCCGAAGCGGCTGAGCTGGTGGCAAAGGCAGCATCCAAAATAAAAGTGGCTGGATGGTCCCAACCTGGCGGTGTTTGGGGTGTCCTTGATTTCTGGGATTGGGGCTGGCTTGCTGGGGGGGGAAAACCAGCTTCACCCCTTTGCAGGTGTTTTGTGACCTGGGGGGAACAGGCTGAGACCTACCTCCGGGGCTGCCCCAATCCCGTGGGGATCGAGGGGTTTTCCTGCATCATTTTCGGCACCTTTTTTCCCAGTCTCGGGGAATCACAGCTGTTTCCTGGAGCATCCACGTGTCTGAATGCGGGTGCCATAGGCTGAGAGCAGCACGGCGATGGCACGGGGAGGCCTCCTGGCTCCGAAACGCACACGCGTGGCTGAGAACGTCTGCGAGGGGACAGATGGACAGCCAGCCAGGCGGACAGCACCTCAGACGTGATCTGCGGAGAGGAGAGGAGCACGTTGGTGGCGGCCAGGTGGCCCAGGACAACCCTAGAGAGAGGAACAAACCAGCACAGACCTGCACAGCACATCTCCAGCCGCTTTTTGCCTCCGGGAGCTCCTGCTGAGCCATTGCAAAATGACCCAAAGTCTTCATCGGAGCCTCAGGACTTGTTTCTCTTGTGCCAGCTGCTGCCCACAAGAGCGACTGCTCACTGTGATCCTGGGCGCCTTGCTACGAGCCGGCAAGCGGAAGGGCAACGAGATGGTGGCACTTGCTCATCCCCAAAAAGGGCGATGGCTTCAGGTGGAGAAACAGAGCAGCAGGAGTAATCAGCTCTATGGACCGCTTCTGTTGTTCCCGTAGAAAGCAGAAAAAGAGAATTATCCCCAGGCAGCGCTGGTCACTCTGTGACGCTTTTAGGGTTAGACTTGTTGAGAAGAGTCCTCGTCGCTGCTGAAATAGGGAGAGCAGCTTTATGCAGCATCGCGGACCCAGCCGGTTCGGGATCCTCCAGCCTGGACATCAGGCACAGCCAGGAGCCACCCAAACGCATACAAACGCCCATTTGTGAGCAAGGACGTGGCCACAGGGCTCGAGACTTCCCTCGGAGAGCTGCCAACGCTCCCTGTGCACCTGGAAGCGAGGGCACCAGAGCAAAACGGGAGATGCCACGTCCCTAAGGGTACCTCAGCCTTACTGTAGCTATTGCAGTAGAGAAATTGTGACTTCAAGCCTAGGAAAGATAGCTGGGCTGCTTAAAAACACCGAAGGTCGACAGCTGACCCTCGCTTTTACGAGTCATGCACACCTTTATGTCCACGGGTCCCTCAGATGCTAGGGTAGAGCTTAAGTTCATCCAGGCTGTGTTTCACCCCGATCCGTTCCCTTCCCCAGGGGGGAGGCAAAGCCGGGCCCCGTGGCCACCTCTCACCTCCCGCAGCTGGTCACGGTGGCCCTCGCACAAGTGCAGGAAGCAAGCCGAGAGCCAGCGAGTCCCCACTTGGTGCTCGCTCCCATCAGAAGGGTCTGTGTGCTTTTTTGGAAGTGCAAGCCCAGCTGTGGAAAAGAAAAATCCAGTAGCAGGTAACGCGTTTCGGACCCCAGAGCATCTAGTCCCCTTTTTAACCAAAATATGCCCCAGACTTGGTGCAGAGAGAGCAGTGGTTAGCAGCAGGACTCGGAGCAGGACCAGGATAAAGTCAGGAGAGCAATTGGTCCACAGCTGCTTGCTCAGCTCAGTGCTGCCTGGCCTCCCAGTTAAAACCCCAAGGATATTTGTATTCAACCTTCCCTGCCAGAAACTCTGCCCGGGCTGAACCCAGATTGCTGGCAAAAGAAAATCTTGCCAACTTTGCCACAAAACCCCAGGGAGAAGGTGAGACAGGCCCTGGGTTCAGCAGGGCTTGGGATACTGCTCCAGCAAAAAGAGCAAAGTTCCAGATCATTGCTCAGCACCCTCAAGACCACTACTCACCGTCGCGGAGGTGCGAAGTCCGGTGCCCAAGAGGTGGTGGCGAGGCTGTGAAGGCAAAGCGAGTTCCCCAAAAGCTGGACAGCATCCGGAGCTGGCATACGTACAGCCCAGGAAGGGTGGGAAGAGACTCGCGACATCTCCCTCCTCTCACGATGAGCGGCCAAAGAGGGAAATGGTTACTCCCCTGCTCCTGTTTTCCAGGCTCCCAGTAACAATCTCCCTTCCTCTGCCGCGGTGTTTGCTGTCTCGGCTTGGCAGAGCCGAAAATAGGACCTTCCCACGAGCCAGCAGCATGAGGAAGTGAGCGGAGATTTCGGAAACGTGCCTGCTGTCGGGGTGGGGAGCGCAGGGCTGCCCCGGCACTGCAGAGCTCCATCCGCAGACTCGTGCTCCTTCAATGCATCTCGCGCAGCAAACACCACTTCACGCCCCGCGTCCCTCCGGGTGAGCGAGTGCTGGGGGCTCAGGGTACAGCAGAGCCGCAGGATGGGATAGGAACACGCAGGGCATTGGGATTATCCCCAGTAACCACAGAAAGACCCAGCAAACCACAGCCCTAAGCTCTGTCCTGTAAAAGACCCCAGTGACAACCCCAGGGGGCACTGCTGGTCCTGAGCCCCAGAAGACACAGGTCCTGGGAAACCACCTTCGACACTGCCAAAATTCAGCCTCACCTCATCGCCTTGGGACCCATTCTGTGGCTCAGCACCTTCGCGGCGCCCCTGCTGCTGCTTCCCCCATTTCAAGCACAACCTGCTCGGGTCCCTGGTGCTATCCCCTGCTTGTCGATGCTGCTTCATGCTCTGCATACATGACTGTAAAGGTTAAAATATTCCCAAAAGCAGAAGGGAATTTCTACCTGGAGAAAGGACATTCCAACGGGCAGCAGTGGCAGGAGGAGCTTCCCTCATTGCTGCCCGGCTGGCTCCCAGGACCCACAGCGTGATTTTTTCCCTGCTTTGTCTGTCCGTGCACTCACGGCGAGAGAAATTAGACTAAGAGGCCCTCACCAAAAGTGGTCTCTTCCAAACACCCAAATGCCCACAGCTGGGCTGCCACCAGAGCTGCTTTTGGAAGAGACAGGTATGAAATAGTCAATAAAGAAGAAAAAAAAAAGTTTTATTAAACAGCAACAAAACCAGAAAACATCCCCTCAGTTAGCTACAGCCTGAACCAGCCCCCGGTCGCCACGGGGCTGCTCCTCTCCCACCCTGCAGCCTCACTGGGTCTCCCCGCGGTCACGGCCGAGGGTCCCCAAGGTCCCTATGGCTTCTGGCCGAGCGCGGGTCCCGCCGTGGCGATGATGGAGGCGTTGGCCAGGCTGCTGCCCAGCGTTATGAGCGTGGTGCCGGCCCCTCCTGGCAGCACGCCTTGGGGCAGCAAGTGTCTGTTAGGCAGAGTCTCTCTGGTGGTGTGGATGATGGTGCTCCCGTCATCCACCACGGAAGGAACCCTCCCCAGGGTCTCCATCGTCCCCAGAGCGTGGCCGAGGGCCGAGGCGGCGCTCTTGGTCAGACTGACCTTCTCCCCAGCGTGTCCGAGGGGCCCATCGCCCTTCACCGCGGCCAGCGTCGAGGTCAGGATGACGGTCTTGGAAGCGGTCTGCAGGACGGGTCCCACTTTCGAGTGCACCAGGCTGCTGGGAGGACTGGGAGCGCTGGCGAAGGTGACGGCGCCAGTGGGAGAGCTGGCGGACGAGGAGGAGGAGGAGGAGGAAGGCTGGATGCCCGGCAGTTTGAGGGGGACTGAGGTAGCCTCACCCATCACGGACTTGGTAAGCGCAGATAGCTTGGCGTCCGACATGACGTACAGCGTCTTCATGGGGCTGGCGGCGGTCACTGCGGGGAAGGGAACGGGACAGCGCGGTCAGCGGCCGCGGGGACGAGGCCACCGTGGACCCCGGCAGCAGAGCTGCGGGGTTTGGGGCTGAACAGAGACAACTCGCCTCGTTTTGTCTTCAGAGCGAGACTCCAGAACAAACCCCGGTGCTGTCACAGCCTGGGCAGAGCGCTGCAAGGAAAGCCCAATGGCCAAACCTGCCAGCTCCCCTCCTGGACGTCTCAGGTCCCCCAAGGAAGCCTCCTTCTTCCTTCAGGGTCTCGCCCTGTGTCCAAAATAGTCCCTTCCCGTGAGGACAGGACCTTGTGGCTCTTCCTTGGCCAAGCACGCTCCATCCTACCCTCCGAGGTGCCACAAGCTCACACTGCTTTTGGTGGCCAGGCTCAGGGCAAGCTCTCGCTCGGCTCAGGCACCTCCAGCTCCGTCCCACCGGCGGCGAAGGCAGACGCTGCCGCAGGTGCTCAGACACTCATCACACTCCAAAGGCAGCTAAAAGGCATCGGGCTTCATGAAATGAAACCCTTTGCGCTCTAAGGCAACAGCAGAGGTCGTTACGTGGTGGTTACCCCATCTAAATCTGCTCCCCGGCCACATCTACAGTAACCACAGCCCAGAGTGCAACAGAGGGGAAGGAGACTTCTCCGAAATCTAGCCGCTGGGGTCAGATGCGCTCAAGACATTGGAAAAAGCCTGGAGAGCCACTGCTAGTCAAAGACGATGCTGACCAAAAGGCCCCAAGGTGGAGAAGCCCACGGCTTGCCCCTGCGGCCACCTGCCCTGTCCCCCAGGAGCCCACACCGATGAGCAGGGAGCAGCACAGCCAGCAGTGCTGGCTCACCCGACACCTCAGCGCTCCGATATAACGCTATCGGAGACGCCACAACCACCGCCAGCACCTCTCCAACACAAAGCACCAGGCTCGAGCAATGAGGACACGTGGAGAAGGCTGAGGACCAGCTGTCTAACCAGGGTGGGACGCCGACCCTGCCATCCCGGGGGGGATGAAGAGGCTAGAAGTGCTGTAGCACGGCACAAACAGGAGGGGAAGCGGCACGGAGCCGTGACGATGCTGTCAGGCATCCGTGAAACGCAGAGTCTGGAAAATCTTCTGTGCTAACAGCCTGCTTTGCTGCAGACTGGTCCTCCCGCTGGACGCAAAGCCAACCTGAGCCTCCAGTGAAAGCGGGTGAAGTTCACAGATCTGACTCCATCCACTGGTTGCGACCGAAAAACAAAAAGGGCAAAAAAAAAAACAAACCCAAAACAAAACACAGGAGAATTAAACCCAGCGCTTCTGCAGCTCCCTGCTGAGTCCTGGGGGAGAACAGCAGAGACTTGGGGTCCTGCAGCAGTCAGTGCTGACGATCGGGGTTAGAGCCGGGTATAACGCCCGCAAGGAAAGCCAACGGCGCGGCGAAGCGGCACACGCGTCGGCGTGGTGCCCAGCGGCCCCGTTTGCCCTCGGGGGAAGCGGCACAGCTCCACGGAACTTCATCCACCACGTCTGGCCCGAGGGCCGGATACCTGCTCGTCCTTCCCCGGGCTGGAGCAAGGGAAACGCAAGCACTGGCTGGGATGGAGGTGGGCTCTTCCGTACAGAAGCCTTTTGAGGATGCAACGGGCTGCATCACCACTCTGGGGAGATTTTTGGTTTAGTTTTTTGAAGCCTGAGGCTACCAGCTGGGCAGCGGCTCTGCAATGGTTATTTGGGTGGAATTGGATGGTTCTGGTTTACCAGGCAAGGTAAACTAACGTAGGCAGCAGGGGGAGTGCTCAGTGCTCCCAGCACGTAGCAGGGGCCCTAAACACAAACTGAAGATAATCCCTTCTGCGTTTTGGCTCACGTTTTACACCCTACTCTTTGACAACTGCTCAAAAGCTGCTGCATCGAGCGAGATCAGAACTGATCAAAGAAACCACAGGGGACCTAATTTAAAGGAGAGGGGAAAAAATAAAAAGGGGGAAAAAAAAAAAAGGCAAGGGACTTAAAAATAAGCAGCATTCAGGCAGCTATTTCCCAGAGTGACTCCGCACACGTCACCCGGCAGGCATGGCTCCGAGCCGGCCTCCGCTCTGGCCCCCAAGGCCGGCTGCCCGCGCCCCACAACTGCCATGCGCCTCACCTAGGGGTGCTGCCGCGGCGGAGGTCAGGTGGGCTGCGGGGTCGGCGGGGGCCATCTCTGCGCCAGCCTGGGCTTTGCTGAGATCCATCTGAGACAGCAGCTTGCCAGGAGAGGCGGCGCTGGAAGCTGGGGCGGTCAAGTTCCCAACTGCGCCGTCTGGAGCCTGGAAGGGTTAAAGTAACGGAGAGGTGCTGGAAGGGCCCGCAGCGCTGCGAGGGGCGTCAGGACCCCAGGTGGAGCGGGGTTAGAGCGTCTTTGGGGGGGGCTGCAACCATTCCTCGGGACCTGCGCTGTCCCTCACCTCAAAAAATCAGAGCACGCCTCCTCCCTGCTTCTTCTAGCCTTGCCCTCGCTCCCATCAGCCACTTCTAAACTCGAGGCAAAATCCACACCGAAAGAAAACCTGCAGAGATCTGTGTTGCAAAGCGTGACGGTGCCACTTACAGCACCAACGCTGTTGTCACTGCTCGGGCTGGGACCGCCACAAACTTGTTCCCTTTTTCCGGAGCGGAGGGGGATGGCTCTGTCCCGTCGCCGGCTGCCGGGGAGGTCAGTCCTGCTCTCGCTTTCTCTGCAGCAACAGCCGGGAACTGGAGCTCAAGAACAACTCCCACAGCGCACAGACCTGCTTGCAAGAACAACGGGCTCTTACTGCCAGCTCCGGTGAGAGTCCGGCAAAGCCTGGAGCCAGCACACGCCATCCTCCGCATCCCAAGAGCTCCCCAGTTGCCGGAGGAAGACGTACGAGCCCTTCGGACACGAGCCGCCTGGTTACACGGCGCCGGTGTCCACCAGATGTTTACAGATGTCCAGCACTGGGACAACTGGGCGCTTTGGATGCGTGTCCTAAGGCAGACGGCAGCACACTTGACCTTCAGGGACAAGCCTCAGCCAACTTGCTCGCTTTCCTCCACCACAAAGGCTTAGCTCCAGCCTGAGTGCTCCCTACCTGCTGCTCACGCAGGTCACAAGCCGCTTTTCCACGCCCTGTGCAGCGATTTAACAGCGCTCCGTTAGCTGCAGCTAATATTTCTGCCCCTGGGAGACAAAAAGGGTCAGAGCCCAAGAAAAGCTGGTTGCTGCCCTGCCTGCACATCCACCCCCAGCAGGGCTGGAGGCTCCTCGCTTTCCTCGTGTCATTTAAGGGAGATCCTTGCCCAAAGCTCAAACCATCACCTCAGCTTGCAGCTCCGGTCACTGCAATATAAATCTTCTTGCCACGAAGCAGAAAACAAGAGCGCGATCCAGCATCAGCATCGCTACGTTTTACGGAGCTACTACCAGGATATAACCACGCTGCAGAGGGGAACCCGTACAAAAAGCGACATTCAAACCACGGTGGAGCAGTTCCTTGAAAACAAGAGCTGAAGCTTGTTTGTATTTTCACTTTATAGCCACCCAAACACTTTTTTTTTTTTCTTACTCTGTTACTCACAGAAAGCATTTGCACCAAACTCCCCAGAAGACTCCTCAGTCGTCTGCCTCCCCTTTAATGCCCCCGGGGGAAGGAAGAGTTACCCGCTGCACCTCAGCTGCTCCAGGCATCACCCCAGCCCCCAGCGTTTAAAATCACAGCCCACGCGTGGGCTTCACGCTTCCTGCACAGGCACAGCGGAGCCGTTAGCTGGAATTTCAAAGGAAACCCAACCAACAATGGCTTTGGCTACGGCTGAAAACACAAGAGTTTAAGCTCTGGCATAATCCCCCAAAGCCTTTTGTAAATTTGCTCTTTTACAGGAAGCCCTGCTGGATTACGTAATCCTATGTGCTAAAGGTACACATGAGCTGATGTCAAGGGCTATAATTAGTTACAAAAACACACAGCTCATTCCATTTCCTGTAAAAGCCTGCTTTCAGTTTGCTTTTGAAGCAACTCTCCCAGCCCACCACACAATTAAGCACTACCTTGAGCACACAAATTCAGCATCCTAGGTCCAAGTCACGACCTCCGATCACCTCTCCAGTTTCGAGTGTCACTGCCTTAAAACATTAACCCATACACGAACCCTTTAACCCTCCAGCACGCCTGTGCCAAGTCTCATTGCACCACGTAGCTGCTGTTCTGCCAGATGCATTCAGAGCACCCCCAAGCAGGTAAAGGGCGTAGGGGAAGGCGTGCCAGCTCTGCTGGTTTCTTCAAACGGCCTCTGAAGAGCACAGAAACTTCATCCCCGACCTGGATGAAGAGATTCGCAGCTCCGAGGCAATACGCCGGCCGGCGTGACTCACCCTCTGCGCAGTGGGTACACTGAGTGGCACTAGCTCTGTGTCCCCGAGCTCTACCTTAGCCGGCAATAGCCCAGCTCTGCCAACGCTCGCAGGCTTGGTCGTGCTAGCCAAGTGACTGAAAGAAACACAGAGAAGTCAAGGGGAAGGACGCGGATGCTCCCGAATCTCAGCTTTAACCAGCAGCGAACCGCGGGTCTGCGTGGAAGCTACCGGCAGTGGTGGATGCGATGGCAGCTCTAAAGCAGCACGGGACAAAGTAAGGATCCGTGGCTGCTGTTAGTACTTACCCAGCTTAATCCAAAGGCTTGACCTGGAGGTTGTTACCTCCCTACGCATCTCAGGGCTTCGAGCAACCCCAAACGGCCTCTGCAGACAGCAGCAAGGAGCAGAAGCACGCTCCCTGCCCCGATAACAGGGAGCAGAACCACAGAGCTTCAGCTACAAAGCAAAGATCGCTCTGTGTCTCCTACACCTGCTTACCTGCCCCAGACTGCGTTAGTGATATCAAGAGGAGGAAAATCAAGTGCAAGAGAAAAGACCCCCAGCCAGCCTGGAGTGATCCTGGCATCCTCCGATGCCCTCAGCCTTCAGTGCCAGCTTGTAGGAACTGGAGCTTGATCCCTACAGGATGCTCACTCCATGCTCATCCGACTGCCCAAGCTGTAGCATTTATTCTAGGAATCTGTTCCCTTGTTCTTTAAGCTCCTTTTTCCCTGCAAACGCCTGTCTCAAGTCACTAGTCAGCATCTACTGGGCACTCAAGTTTACCCCGAAGTTTGTAGGATGGGGGATGTTGATGGCACCTCTTTGTCCCCACTCTGCGGGCTCCTCTGATATCCCTGAGCTAAACCCCAGGTAATTCCAGGCTTTTGGCAAGCTTCAAAGGTTTTCATTTACCTCCATAGCTCACTGCTTAGACAAGTGTCGTATTGTTAGACCCTCGACAATTCAGTTTGGGGAAAATTGTTTCTGACCATCTCAAGGCTCCCCAGGGCAGTGGTCACGGCCCCAAGCCTGTCGGAGTTCAAGAAGCGTTTGGACAACGCTCCCGGACACACGGTTGGATTTTCAGGTGCTCCTGTGAGGAGCCATGATCCTTGCTGACGGCACAGCACAGCCACCACCGATGGAACATCCCGTGCAGGGAATCAGAACCCATCTTTCTCCCATCGCGTTTGGGATCCATCCCAAAAGTGATCATGGTTTAGGACAGAGCCCAAGGACACATCTGCAGCCAACGTACCCCTTCTGCTACCTCCAGGTTTTGGGGTGGAGAGGTCCACGTTGCAGTACCCAAGACCACTACCTTCACCACTCCAACTTGACTTGTTGTGCCCTCAACTCAACCGCACCAAGACTTAACCTGGGAAGCCAGGAGGCAGCCAGGATCCTTTTGAGACAGTATCCGGCGCGCCTTTAGCATCGGAACGGCAAGAGCATTTCCTTCTGCCAGCGATCCATCTCCAAAAGGAGATCTGCTGTGAACAGACACGACTTTGGAGCTCAGCACTTCATATATTGGTTTTAACAGCACGGCAGCGAGACAGAGCAGAAGCTGGGGTCCTGCAGTAGCAAAGAGGACAGCATCCCAACACCCACTGTCACATCAGGGCATCCAACAGTCAGCAGCAGCATTTCCAAGAGGAAGACAACACCAGACAGCACAGCCAACCCACTCCTGCCTGAACAGACAGGGGACAGACGCTGTAGAAGCAGCCTTCCTCCTCCCACCAAACCCTGTGACTGCCAAGAAAGCCCGGAGCCTCAGCAAGAACTTCCACGCTGATGTCAGCGTTAGGAATCTAGCTGGAGATCTCCTCGGTGCGGTACCAGCACGATCTCGAGTGCAACCTCTCTGGAGGAGAGACCCTGCCGCTAACGGATGCGAAGATGACCTGGGTCCTCTAACTACCGCCTTGCACGGCCTCAGCAGAGCAACAAAGCTCATTGCGCCCAAAAGAGATGTCGTGACCGAGAACACGTTCCCCAGGACAGCTGCTCCTGCCCTCGAGCTTTTTCTGATCGTCACAGCAGCAGCGGACGCGTTCTCTAAGGAGAAGACACCAAGGATTACCTGAGGAGCCTGCGTCTGCATCGGCTGCTCCTCGAGCTGGGGCTGGACAGCCCCCATCGCGGCCTGGCTAAGCGTGGTCACTCGGCTGGGCTGCCCACGCAGCGTCACAGTGATGGTCGTGGGGGCCTTCAAGCCTGGAAAACACGCAAGCGAGACAGCCCTGAAATACAGGAACTGCGGGGGCCGCGTTCACCAACCGGGGGCTGCAGCAGGAACCTCTTCCCATCAGAGGCAGCTGCTCACAAGTTGCTGCCACCTGCAGCTTCCCATAGCTGCAGCTCAGAGCACCACAAAGGCAAAATAAACTTTGGAAATACCATCTTGTCTTGATGGGGTGCTCCAGAAGCCCGCATCGCTTGCTTGCCTCACCTGCTGCCTGATTGGAGATCTGAGCCAAGCCAGGGAGACTGCTGGCCAGCTTTGCCAATCCCCCATTTGTCAGCAGCTGGTGAATGGCCGTGGGTTTCCCGCTCGCTGAGGCTCCCACAGACAAAGAGGTGGCGACCGGGATGGTGCGGACAATCGTGCCGGTGCCTGTGGTGATGGCACTCAGGTTCTGGATAGGTGCAGGTGTCTTCACAGCTGAGGTCTAGAAGGAGAAGGAGAAGCACTGAGTACCTGGAAGGACAGGGGACGCTGGGATGGCACAGCCTCTCCCTCCTGCAGAAGCTGGAGGTCAGGTGGAGCTTCCACACTTCATCCTGGTGGCCACAAGCAGGTCTACACGCAAGTAAAGCTGTCCCTTCCAATCTGCACATACTCATTTCAACTCGAAAGCATGACTGGGAGAACGGGTGGCTCAACGTGTAATGAAGCCTCCCTCTGAATGAAGTCTCCTCAAACCGAAAGGACGGGGAGCACTGCCTGCCCGGATCACAGATGCGCATTTTCCCAGAAGAACAACACGAAGAAAGCCTGCTGATCCTCCCCAGCCCATTCTCCAAATCCTTATCAGCATTTTTTAGGTGGCTGCAAAGCCCAGTTTTGAGTACAGCTTCCCATAGCCCTTTTTCCTAGAACTCATGCCATTTACAAGAACCCTTACCCTCATCACCCAGCCAAACCTTAGACACATTATTTCAGCTGCAGTTCACACCCAGCACCACTCATCTCTTCTGGTCCTGGACCAACCGTGGCTTATCTGGGTTCCAGCTCCTGCCACTTTTCCCTCCAGAGAGCCACCTCTGACGTTTGCAGGCCACGTACCTGCACGGGCGGCCCAGCAGCAGCCACGCTGGCAGGAAGGGCAGATGACTTGGTCCCGATGTCCTGCAGGCTGAAGCTCAGCCCTTGCAGCAGGCTGCTGGCAGATGCTGCTCCTAAAAATAAAGTAAAAGAACAAAGAAATTGGGCTTGGAGAATTAACCATCATGAAATTCCAGGTCTATCATACAGCAGTGTCTGTAAAACTGTCCTTTGAAGAGCAGCGTCCCAAGCAGCCAGCAGGGATCCTCCTAGTCACCCTATAAACCTAGTTCAACACGTTTCACTGCAGCTACCAACAAGGTTATCTGTGAAACATGGGAGGCAAGATAAAACTGGGCAGGAGCGCTCGTATGGCCAAAAGGAGGTCGTTTTCGGTATCTCAAGGCATCATTACATGAAAATGACACAATTAATGGGTCACTGCACCTTCAGCCTCATTTATAGCATCCCACTGGCTCTGGAACAGCAAAGCACTACAAACGCTGCCTCAGCCACTGCAGGGCCAAACCCAAAGCAACCAGTGAATGCAAGAAAGAGGATCCACTGAATGATCTGGAACCTGGTTTACCTTTTGCGTTCACAAGAGAGACAGGTACCTTGGAGGGCACTGGCTGGCTGGGCCTGCATGCAGTGGGCGCTGCTGGCTACCAGCCTGCTCTGCAGGGCATGGAAAGCACTGGGCGCCGTGCTGCTGGGGATCACGGCAGACGGAGCAGGACTCATGGGGGAGGTTTCTGTTGCTGAGCTCAGCCTAGAAAGCAAGAAGAGAAAGACACCTGTTAGTGATAAACGACACAGGGCAACGCGAGATGGCTTCGGCAGCACGCTGTCACAACCAAGCGGGGCTTCTGGAAGCGTAAGGCGGGGAGCTGATGAGCTAAGAAAAAACCCAAAGCAAGACAATTTGCCTGCGTCCACCAGCAGCTAGAGCAAGGAGCACCTATGGCAAAATCTGGGTATTTCCAAATCCGAAGTGAGCCTATTATACGTGTGTGCCTACCTAGGTGCTGCAAGGGCCGTGTCACCCTCCACAAACGCCATCTACCTCGGAGCGAAACATTTCCCATTTAAAATCTACTTTCTGTCTGAGAACAGCTCTTCCCAGATCAGTCGGGGTCCAGCTCTCCAAAGCATGGTTAAATTAAAAGGGAAAACAGTGATGTGAGAGACTGTCAACACCAGAGTCATTCCCCAGAAGAAATCCCCATGGCCGGTTAACTTCAGAGCCAATACTGAGGATTCTTTTGCTATCTTTGGAAAAAAATACTTTACTATCAGAGAACGAAGGGAAAGAATAAAGACAACACTGAATTTTTGGCAAATACAACATCACAGTCATTCAAAAGACAAGGATAAGCAGTTCTACAGCAAACTTGGATTTGGAAAACCGTACAGAAATGGCCCAACAGCCACAATACATCTGCCCATTTCTACCATTCTCAGACTGAAGCACCAGTTGACAAATAGTTTTCACAGATCCTCCCATACTTCAGAGAAATCCAGCTGTAGGCAAGATACCAGGAAGCTCCGTAGGCAGAAATCACCGTGTCGTGGTGCTTCCCATGAGGAGCCTCTCAAAGAGGCCCCCAGCTTCCAAAAACCAAGGTGCACTCACTTGGAGGCGGTGAGCAGTCCGAAGGGCTCCTTCACACCTGACACGGACTGGCCGACAGCCATGGGGACCGGCTTTCCAGCGAAAACTGCAAAAGAAAAAGAAGAAACCTGAGTCTCTCTCCTCCACGAGGCTTGAGGGATTCCCCCTCTCTCACACGCTGCCCACAGACACAGCCCAGCACCGCAGGCCAGGGGCTCATCCTGCTCACAAAACACCTCCTCAACATCTTCCTCGTGCTGCAGCCACGAACACACGCTCGAACCACCACACTGCAGCGGATCAAGGGCATCAGAGAGCAGAGTTGCGAATAAAAACCAAAAAGTTGTCAAAGTGTAACAACAGACGGGACTCGAGGAATCGGCTTTGAAGTCTGAAAGCAGCGACACTCAGGTCCTCATCACCAAATTTCTCTCTCCTAAGTGTCACCACGGCACAGGTCTACCACCTCAAGTGATTAGTTAAGATCCGGCTGGCTGCTAGTGATCGGTTTTGTAAGCATTCTTTAGAGACACTTTACAAAATACACAGGGATGCGACGAGTCACAATATTTGTTTATTGCGTCACAATATTTTGTTTATTGTGGCCTTTGGGATACAACTGCGTTTGTCTTGTGCATTCCTCCTGCTCACACACGGTAAGAGGGAATTCTTGTTTGGTTCATGTTTACTTCTGCAATTCATTTCCTTTCTGTAAAAAGAAGTAAAGTTTGGAAAATTAAAAAAAAAAGATTCCGGAAACCAGAGATCTTCAAAGCTGCCAGAAGATGAACTGTAACTTTAAGAAAGGACGTGTAATTATTAGTTAATTTTCACATTTCAAAACAACCATTAAATTAACCAAGAAATCCTTCAAAAGGAGCAGAAATATTTCTCAGCTTTGAAAAACCTCTGATCTCCTAATACTTCGAATGGCGACGCTGACCTTTCAGTCCTGCACTACACCAAACTGCCACCAAAACCAAGCAACTGCTTTACCCATCTGGGGCAAAAAAGTCATTTATGCTCGCACAGACAAGAAGGCAAAATCCTCCGAGTACGGGGCTGACAGCAGCCAGAGCTTCTGGCCTCCTCCTGGAGGCTCAAGGGGAAGAAGACCGAGCACGTCGCCTCTTCTCGGACAGCAAGGACCTCTGCAACGCTTGTCCCGGTGGGTTTTCTCGGCCACACGGGCAGGAGGAGCTGGAATTTGTTACCACACGTATCAAGGGTGGATTGTACTGGACTTGAGGCCACTGCACAGCCCGTTTGGCTGAATCGTGAAGTCTGAACACACTGAGGTCTTCCCGAGGAATGCCGGCGTGATCCGTAAAGCAGGAACCCGTTCCAGGTGAGAGCTTTGCTCAGGAGCCGCTTCCACCGCGGAGGACACGCGAAGCAGGCGGCAGAACCGGAGCCCCACGCGACCTACTTGGAGCGAGTGTTTGCCAGGACCGGTGTCCTGCTTCCAGCGGCGGTTTGGTGCTTCGGAGGAAGGTCCAAAATTTGCCCTGCAGCTCACAAGGCTGCAGTCAGGCACCTCGCTGAAGCGTGCGACCCGAACCGCTACGGAAAAACGGAGGCTCCTGCCAAGTCCTGGCTACGCACCGTCAGCCCCCTCGCGTCCCCAGCTATCCCCAACAGCACCACGGCACTCGCACCTCGAGCCTCCGCCTGTCTCCTGCTGCTACCTCCTCAAAAAAAGGAAAATGACAGCTCCCCTCCCCTCCCCGTGCCCCCGAGGAGCTGGGCGCAGCCACGACCCCGCTCTCTGGTTAAAAAGCGCCTATGCGATTGCAACTCACTTTCTGCCTGGGTGCTGAGGGGTGCTCCGTTCCCCACGCCAGCAGCATCTCCGTGAGAGACAATGGTCACCTTGATTTTGGCTCGTTTGGAAGTTTTGCCGCACTGGGTCGGGCTGGGGGTCTGATGCCTCTTCAGCTGCATACGCACATCATCTTTCTCAGCCCCTTCCGAGTGCTCTGAGACTGGAACTAGGGGACACAGAAGTAGCTTTTTGAAACCGAAGGCCGATCCCTCGAGGTCAGCGCTGCTCCACTGCGCGCGTCGAGGCGCGGAGAAGGGACGCATGCCCATGCATACTTCCACAGCTCCCTTCATGCCAGCCTTGCCCATCTCCCATGCACCAGGAACCCCGCGCTTCTCCTTTCCACCGCCTACGCTGACTTCTGCGTGCCCTACGCTGCTGACTTAAGGCCAGGACTTAGCTTAAGCTACTCACGGGCTGAGGCAGGACAGCGTATGAAGTGTGTCTTGCCCTCTGCAGGGAAGAAAAAAAACGGATGCCCACAGCGGGAACACACCTTCGCATCAACGCGTCTCATCTCAAAGCACAGCACAATCAATCCTGGCATCGGGCCCTTCCAGCACCCCTAATTTCCAGACGAGGGGGGACGAAGGTGCAGACTTGCAGAGCTTGCGTGCTGCCGGTGCTGGGTTAGAGCTCAGCACTCCTCAGAACCGGCCCTCGGAGAGCCGGACAGAAGCGTGAGGGTGGCACTAAGCGAAGCAGCCACGAGCACCAGAGGTGCTGCAGCAAAGCCGAGCCCCACGTACCCTACGCTGCTTGGTGTTAGGGAGAAAAGCGGCAAGCTGAGGTTTCTCTTCCGCACCAACGGCTCGTTTTGCTGGCACGTCCTCGACCCGTCGCATCCGTTTCGTTCTGCCTAGATCATAAGCTTGCCGGGGGAAGGATTATCCGAAAAGCACAGACAAGCGCCCGCGGGGACGAGACGCGGTCGCGAGGTGCCGCATCCCGCCGCTGGCATCCGGTCACCCGGCCCCGACCCAAAACGCCGGTGGAGCGAAGTGGGAGCGCGGAGCTGCCTCCGGCCATGTCTGAGCGCTGCCACGGTCTGCGGCACCGGGGGAAAAGCTCCGGAGAGCCCTCTCCATCCAGAGCTTCTGCAGAGAGCTGTGAGGCAGCTAAATCCCCGCGTGCAAGTGCTGGGTATCTAAGTCAACAGCCTGGAAGCCAAGATACACGTATCTTTTTATTTGTATATGTTATATATAATTGGTATATAGGTGTGCATGTGTATATATGTATTTATTCTTCTCCCTGCATACCCCATACCCGCGTATCTCGGAGCTGCGGGCCCGGGACAAGGCTGCAGCCAAACCTCTACGTGTCGGGGGGATCCCAGTGTTTCGGGGCTGCTCTGGTCCCCAGGACGAGCGCCGAGCTCACCGCGCTGCCATCGTCGGGCGCGTGAATTCGTGACGCTCGTGCAACGCTCCCACGCCTCCCGCGCAACTGCAAACATGCTCGGGGCGGAATCGTCGTTCGGAGAGACCTCACCAGGCGTGCACGGACTGCAGGCACCAAAGCCCCCCCCGAAGTGTCACCATAAGTGCCACCAAGCCAAGCAGGAGAGTGAATCGGCGCATGCACAGGCAGCGGCGTTAGGTGCCCCTCAAAGCATCAGTGAGCAGCGACCCCAAGTCCCTCCGTGTCCCCACGGCACCACGAGCCCGTCCCTTGCCACGGAGGCGTGTGCCATCAGTCGCGGCCAGCACCACATGGGGACCCCGCTGAGCCAACGCAGTAACGAGCCCCAAGATCATAACGACTTTCAGGCCAGGCTGGTGCCAGAGCGCCCCAGAAAAGCGTCTCAGCTCCAAAACAAGGCTCGAGGGAGAAGGAAACCTTTAAAACAGCCACCTGGGTCCGGAGCTTGCCTCAGGACTTTGTTACCCGTGTGCACACGCAGGTTGGACTGGATCTTGTGTGCGTTCAGCGTGCCGAAACGGCACGGACCTCACTAAGAGCACCAGCACCCGGGGTGCTGCAGATAAGCATTTGTCACCTGCATCAACGCTCCCAGCTCCCTGGGGTCACCCGTGCTGAGAGGTGACACCTCGCGTGGCAGCGCAGCCTCCCAGAGCACTGCATTTCAACCTCTCCTCTCCCAACCCTAGGTCCGCCCCGTCGCTGCCATTGGAGACACCAAAACGCATCTTTGGAGGCGCTGTGGATCTCGCCCCTCGGCACCTAACCCTCAGACACGCCAACCTCCACCTCTGGGTGCTCCAGCACCCAACACAAGAGACCACAGGACCAAAGAGCGCTCGCTCCCGGCCAGCACAGCCGCACCAAGCCAAGCCCTTCAACAACCTCAATCCTTTACACATCCTCCCACCACACCACCCTCTCCCTGCTCTTCTCTACCTCTCTCTGGCCAACAAATGCTGCTCTCCATGTCTACACCTGCCCCTTCCGAGCCTCCTGGTAGCTCCTTACTTCCGCGCGATAAGGCTGCTCCGCCAACATGCAGTCTCCAGGCTGCTGTCCACGGCCCCTTCTCAGCCCCTTGACCCCAGCAAATAAACGAGTTATAACAGCAAGAAGTCACCGCAATGTCCACGAAGTTTTGAGTTCATCGGAGCAGAATTGCTGCCAGTTGGCACCAGTATTTCCCTCCTGGGGCAGGGAAAGGGGAAGAGCTCAGGAGACGTTAATGCTCTCAGCTAGCACGCGAGCCGTTCGCTTAAGCTTCAAATACAGCAATGAGAAAGCAAAAAGCAGGGGGACGAGGGGACACGTCGGGCCACATCCCCAAACCAATGCAAGGGAAGAGGAAGGTGATGAAAGGAGGTAGCGGAGAGACAGAGAGAAGGAGGGAGATGGAGAGAAGTGAGGAGATACTCACCAAAGAGACATGAAGAGGTGCCAGGAGGAAGAGCTTTCCTCACCAGCATGTTTTGTTTCAGAAAAGCAGCAAACTGAGCTGAAATGAATCAGAGAGAATTACAGTATCACAGCCCGGCTCTGGAGGGGGGGACGGGGAACTCCGGGGCCACCGCCGCGACCCGCAGCCAGCCACCAGGGAGCACAGGCAGGCGAACAGCTCCGGACGCGATTCCTGCAGGAGACGCGCTCACCTCCTCTCGGGATAGCGCGCCCCGCGCTACGAGGGGCAGCATCGCCCCCCGGCTTTTGCGAGGAGCAGCACGAGTCCCTCTCCAGCCCCACAGCCAGCACGTCCCCGAGCGCCTACCGCCACGGAACGCGCGCTGAAGTCACGCCGCAGCAGTGCTCCTAACGAAACGAGGCGGCCACGACGCGGCGCTCCCGCAGCCCCTCCTCCTGCCTCCCACGTGCTATCTGCAAACTTCCTCCCTCAGCTACGACAACAGAGGAAATCAGATTTCTTTAGAAAGAACTGTGAGAGCCAAGCTTGAATTTCCCCCTGGAGCCTAGCCTGAGTAACAGAAAAACTTCAGAGAGCGTGCGGGGTCGCACCGCAGCGGGAGACAACAACAGGTCTGTTCAGGTCTGCCTTGAGCAAAGGAACAAGAGCAGAAGGCAGGACGGAGAACTATTCCCCAGCGACCGGGGATCTGTGCCAGAAAGGCTCGTCAACAACAAAACCATTACCTGCACCCCCAGCTTTCACAATCCGACTGAAGCTGCGCCGTAAGGTTTCTAATCGGCACCCAACAGGACGAAAAATCCCACAGCTCAAGCAGTTCAGAGCAGGTTTTCCTCTGCTGTTTCATGCGAGATGTTACCAAAGATGTTGCTCTCGTTACCAAAGCCCCACTGTTCCAGTCACAACTCAACAGCCTCAACCACCACCTGAGTACTGTTATCTCCCTCCCAAGCAGCCCTGGAGACACCGGTCAAGGGGCTCGCACCCAAAAGAATCGGAGCATGGCTACGTGGCGGTTTTGTCAGCCAGAGCAAGTGAAAAGCCTTCCACTTTGAACAGCAGCAAGGCTCCGCAGGCTGCAGAAATACCGTTTCCAACTTAATTTCAACCCCTCTCAAGCTGCTGCTTTCGGATGCCAGTAACGGGGAGCTGAGCCGTGGAGCAAATTGCCATGGGAAGCTTGGAATTCAAGACAGGGCTCAGAAGACAAACCCTAAACAAGTCAGGGCAGATGAAGACCAAAAATCCAGATGCTCAGAGGGAAGAGGGTGGAAAAGCCGCAGGACGTTACCTTGTGCCTGCTTGTGTGTCAGGATAGTGTCCGTCCTCTGCACCTGCCTCTTGAGCAG
This sequence comes from Anseranas semipalmata, assembly GCA_013399115.1. Classification (NCBI taxonomy): domain Eukaryota; kingdom Metazoa; phylum Chordata; class Aves; order Anseriformes; family Anseranatidae; genus Anseranas; species Anseranas semipalmata. Next base: position 98,389 of record VXAA01002045.1, read on the forward strand.
CTGCGTGGTGCTGATCTGGGTGGGCTTCTGGATGGAGGACACGGCAGCCATTTTAGTCTTGGGGCTTGAAGTGGGGCTGCTGGAGACGCTGGATAAGTCCTGCTCGAGAGAAGGAACACCTTACCCCGTGTTTCCCTCAGGAGAGGCACTCACAACCTCGTAGCACCGCACAGGCAAGAACGTGCATCCTCCTGCCAAAGCAGCTCCAATTCCAAAGGTTCATCTGCCCCATCACGAGCCCCGAGGCCTTTCACATCCTCTCACCACGCATTTCAGCAGCACAAAACCACCTCCTCACGCAACCTCAGCCTTCCCCAGCTCGCCATATCCCAGAGGGAGTCCTTACCTCCGAGCCCGAAGGCGAGGCGGGCACTTTGGCTGCCGGTGAGGCGGGCCTGCTGGTTCTTTCTGGCAAGTCAAAGGACAGATCCCTCCTGGTTGAGTCACGCGGCTTCTTCTTCTTCTCAGCGTCCAGGTCACGGGGATCAGAGCCCGCGTGGCTCTCCGCTCGAGTGAGGACTCCTGTCAGGAAGTCAGCTATTTCATCCTAGGCAGGATGAAGCAAATGGTTAGACTATGCGGTGTGCAGGTCTCTAAATAATTCATCTTCACAGCTTAAAGAAAAAAAGAACTGAAGATTCTGGAAGAAACAAACTGTTAGGGCTCTCTAGATTTAATATTCCATAAGCAGAAATCCTAAAACCTTACTGACGGACCTTGGCTTTCCCATCAAAGCTCATACTGCATTGATTTCTGACACATGGAAGAGAAACACGGTGGTTTCTCCAACGCTCCCAAAACTTCTACTGCTTCCCCAGGCAGATGAGAGGCCTCAGAAAACTGATCTTTGTTTAAAGTACATAAACAGGAAGCTCACGTCTCTCCTCCTGTAAGAGAACCACTTCAAAATGCCACTTGAAAGAGAAATACCTTTGTTCAACCAATACCGGTGGTGAGATTATAACCTGCGATCACCGAGACATTTCAGCAGAGGTTTTTTATAGGTACAAAGTACAAGAAGAAGATTTCTGTCTTTACCTGGATGCACCTGTCCACCATACTCTGGGTCAGGCCTTCTGACTTCTTTTTGGCTTTGCTTATCCTATTAAAAAACAGAAAAACAAGCAGATGGACATCAGCAAACATTTGTTTTTCCCTTTTCATACTCACTACACCATTCTTCACCTGAGAATAAAACTCAAACGGTGGCAAGTTTGCTCCCTTTACCCAGTTCGACCCTACAGACTAAGGTACGAGTCGGCTCCGTGAGCGCTCAACTCAAGAGCACCGTCTAGTGGAAAGCCGAGATCCATCCCTCAGAAGCGCCGAGACGAGCTTTGGTGACAGCGACAAGGGCCCAGCATCGCTGAGTTCATGGCCAAAGCTTTTTGCAAAGCAAATACATTTCCTTGCCTTCAGAGCTTCATCTCCAGACCAGTATCGGAGCTTGACGTTTCTTTCCTTCCTCTCCTTTCATAACTATTTCTGCTACACATTTCTGACTTTTACAATGCTCCAAAATGTTGTTTGCATCGTTGGATCTAGCCTCAGGCTAACCGTAATCTCGTACACACAACTTGCTCCAGTTTTTGGTGTAGTTATTCCAGAGACACACAAGTGTGACTGGAGAACAAGCTCCAGAGTTTACTGGACCCTTCAGCACCTCCTGCAAGGCTCCTGGAGCCTCCAATGCTGGACACAGCCTCCACCTGCTGCATATTCCAGAGCCAGGGCAGCAAGAAAAAGCAGATACTTGCTGTAGTGTCATACTGTGCCGCACCCTGGATCTTCTACTTACTCCTGAGAGAATCAAAGTGGATTTATCACAGAAAAATCAACCAACCCTCTATCCAGCATACTGGGTTTTGAAGCATTATTAGGCAGGACCGCATTTTTTTTGTATGCGGCATGCTCCGATCTTGCTCAGCGCTTCTGGGAAGAGAGTATCCACCTCGCAGGACATCACCTGAGATTGTCATCTGCTCCTCCCACCACCACCATGCTGTTATCAGCTCGGATTTTCTCCCGGAAATCTTCCATCGCCTCAATGTTGCACTGCAGGGAATTTTGGCCGATCACAAAGAGGACAGGGGTCTTCATCTCCAGGAGGGGGTCATCGACATCCTGCAAGAGCAAGGGGAACTGTAATTCAGAAAGGCTGATCCAGGATGCAATCTTTGGAGCCAAACACCTTGCTGAGGCATTTCCCAAACATTCCCAAACGGGAAAGCATGTGCCATGGAGGGGCAGGCAATCACCTGCAATCCCAGTACGGACTAACTGCATCCTGGAGGGAAGGAAATTATAAATTGTGTGGTTGGTTTGGACAAGGTTGCACATCTCAGATACCCTGTTTCAAGGCATCTTTCCCCCTCCAAGCTTTTGCCACACAAACCCAGGATAAAGCTGAACAAGTGCCAACAGCACATCAGCTGGGAATGAAGCTTTCTAGGGTGAGCTCCTGATGGGATTTACGCAGTTGTCCTAAAGAAAACTCTACTTAAAAACTGCACCATACTCCTCAAAATAAAAAAAAAATCACAGAGACATTCCTCAAAAATCTTCTGATTACCACCGGACTTCCAAACCACATCCTATGAAACTGTGTAGGGAGGTTAAAAAATAAAACACAACTCTTTAAACGGCCCCCATCCCCTTCGGTCCTTACCCCTCTGGGGCCATCAACTGTTAGAAGAGGGAATCCAAGGCACACAACTGCAGTGACGTACTCCATCACTGAAACCTGGGTAGAAAAGCAGCAGTCAGCATCCTAACAGCCCACTGCACCAACGCTGCCAAGGCCGCTTTGCTAGGCTCAGGCCAGGGCACAGAAATATCTCGCGTGTTTAGACCTTGCTTTGTTGATTTGGGGGAAAAAACACTGGGGAACTCAAACTCCTTCGTGCCCCCATGACCAAAAGAAAGAGAAAAGCAAGAGAAAAGGGAATAAAATAATCCCCCAGAGCCTCAAATGCAACGCTAATTCTTATCTAACTCTGAACTGAAGTTATCAAGCGGCCTCGGAGGATGCAGATGAAACAGGTACTTACATGACAGGCCACCAACGCACCCGTGTTCCACCCGATCAGGATGATGGGCTTGTGAGAGAAGTGGTTGTGAATCTACAGGGAAAAAAAGGATGGAGGTAGAGGGACAGGTGACAGGACGATGCCTCTGGGCAGCGCGGGCTCACCGATACGCCTGCCGCTCTTACCTCCGCCACTTTGCCTCTCACTGCGCCAATCATGTGCTCGAGACACTGCAACACTCCCACCCCGCTGCCGTTGTTCAGCAGGTGGGTGGCGATCGGAATCACCTGTCGTTTGAAACAAGAGATGAATAAATAACTAAGCACAACAAGCACAGACCAGCCTCAGTTTATATATGAGCTTGCGCTTTCTCTCTCTCTCCCCTAGGATTCATTTCTAGCTACTAAAACCAGAGGAAATAGAGAATTTCCTACAGAGACGACCTCTGCTACTCACCTTGCTCCTATACACCCACTATGTCTAACACACACAGTGCTGTGAGCAGCTCTGTATCTAAGGGGACCTATAGGCTCTTTCCTCCAACCTCTTCCTACTGGAAAACTCATGAATTCTTAACAAAATGACACAATCTAAGCTGCTGAAGACAGTTTACTGTGGATGGCAAGTCTCCTGACATGGCCCCAAATGCATCGGATCGGGCAACTTCATCCCAGTCTGTGCCTTAAGTGCCAAACACTGCAGGTGGCAGATGCCAGCCTGTTTTCAGCAGAGACAAGTATTGTGGTGCACCACTGGGTTATAAAAATAAGCTCAGCAGCTGCAGTCTAGCAGAGCTGCTAACGTGAACTCATCTGCCTTCAAAACCAACCGTACAAACCTTTCCCAAGCAGGAAAGCTGCGACTGCCAGAATCGGTGCCGTCGAGATGTGGGGAACATGGAGTTGGAGGGTCCAGAGGAAGCGATCAGGATGAGGGGGGAACCAGGCAATTTGCTCTACAAAGGTCAACGAGAGATGCATAAGGGAAAGCGACCTCCCAACCCCAAACCTCGCCGCCAGCTTCACCATCCTCCCGCTGCTCCAGCCCAGGACCTTCACGTGCACCAAGCGGTTCACCAGGCATGATTTAAGCAAAGCTTCACGCGAGGGGACATGTCATGCTGTGCAAGCTGCTTCTTGTTGGTAAGTCTGTGTATAAGCATCCTCCCGAGTGGGGGCTGACAAGTAGCAATGCTCTCAGCACAACCCTGATAATCCACGGAAGAATTAAAACGGTTATTTATAAACCCAAAGCCCAGCCTGGCCTGCACTACAAAGTGGGAGGGATCTTGCATAGCTCATTAAACGCGCAAGCTTTCCCCAACAGAAGCTTCCTCAGGACAGCATGGGGGAAAACGTGTCCAACAGAAGGAGTCCCCTCATCAAACAAGTCTAAAGCAGGAGGAAAAGAGCCCAGGAAGGAAGAAAGAGACAGAAGGAAGACAGCAGAAGAATGGGAAGAATAAAGCCGATCCCTGTGAGCCCCACGAGGCACTCACTGGTTTATTATGCGACAAGACACCCACTGCCGGGTCCCAAGGTCTCTTCAGCAGCAGAGACAGAGCCTCAGCACCTGCTGCCCCCGTCTTCGCGGTGGAGGAGAGCAGCATCCTATCGATCAGCGTGGGGATCTGAAACCAGAGGCCAGAAAGGACCGAGTAAACGCACACCGAGTTTTAACAAGGGGCTTTTAAACACCATCCCCGCCACCCCAAACAACAAGGATAAAGACTCCACCAGCTTCTTTTTAATGAGCTTTATAAAGGGAGAACACTGTAAGAGATGGTAAGGTTTCCTTCACTGCTTTCATCACCTTTCCTTTAAGCGTTTGCAGAGCGTCCAAGTAAGCAGCCAACACTGGCAAACTGAGGGTCTCCACTAACGTTGTGTGAAGCCACTGGATCAGTTTGGTGTCCCAGTTCACACTAGCCAGCGCTTGGCGGACCCTCCGAGCGCATTTGTCCACAGCTATCCTCCTCAGGACTGGCTCATTGCAAGCCTAAGAAGCAGGAAATTAAAGAAAAAACACACACAGTTATGGGAAAAAAAAAACAAAACAAGCATGCCATGTGCATCCCAAACCACAGGAAACTATCAGCCAGGGCAGCTCAAAGTCCCCTGGCAGCAAGCAAGGACCCACATCGTCTCAGTGAGGACAAAATCATGCCTCAAACAAGCCCAGAACTGCCTGGTCCTTAAGACCACAGAACTCAAAGGCCAAGACTTTCATCTTGACTCACTCGCTTTGCTAGGGAGGACTGAATAAAAACACACAGGCGACGACTCTGCTGGAAGGTGAAAGAGCAACAGGGAATAAAAGATCTTACCCCTTCGTTGGCCAAGCGAGCCAGCCTGTCAGACTGCAGCGCTTTGTGGATCTTGTTAAATAGCTTGTTCTGGGCCATTGTCCATCCCGTCCTGGAGAGAGAACCAAAGAGGTAACGCAGAGCACGGAGACGCAGGCATCCAGGTCCCTCCAGCTGCTGTCCCCTCCCAAGGCAGCCAGCAGCATCGGCAAGCAGGCACAGCTGGGCACCAGCTGCAGCCTCAAGAACCCATTTGTGGTTATGGCCAAAGTGAGTTTTGCTAGCAAGGATTTAAGTTAAAAGATGGCTCAACAAAAAACACTAGTTTTTAAGTGTCACTAGGCCGTATCGGTGCACATCCAAGCATTAGAAGGAGTAACAACAGAAACAATTAAGACCAGAATAATGGTTCCTTTTAGCATAGGTTATCTCCCCATTTCTCAAAATAGCCGTTCCTCCTAACGTCAAGGCTGCGAATTGACTGACTCCAGTCACGGGGAGGGTTTTTAATAGCGTGGAATCTCCTCGTTTTTAATTTTCAACATTAGAATGTGGCTCAATGGAGGGTCTGCGTGTCATCTAATAACTGGCTGTCCCAAGCTCCTCCAAACAGAGGAGACAGCTTCATAGGAAGCGTGCAGGAGCTTCAGCAGCTGGGCCAGCCTCTACCATTAAATCTAACAGCTTTCACAGCAGGTAAACAAGGAATTCGGACAGGAAAATTCATTTTCTTTGAACATTGCTCGGTTCAGGAATGTTACTGAGTATTACGCTACACGTGGGGAAGCGCTGAAAAATCCACGCCACGCGATGTGCGGTTGTTTAGTGCCACGATTTGGTTCCTCGGCTCACCCTGGCGCCCCGCGTTACCTGTTCACGTGCTCCTCCCAGTCATCCGGCGGCGGAGGGGCGTCCGCGTCCGTGCGAGCAAACATCACGTGGCGCTCGCACTCGTTCATCACGCTGCGTGCCTTCTGGTTGTCGTAGAGCGGCACGGGCGTGGGCGTCACCGTCTCGACGTCGATGGGGACGTCTGCTTCGCTGTGAGGAAAAATCACACTTTAGAGAACGGGATCATTCACCTTGGGATGTGCTACGCTGTAAAATGAGAAATAATTTGTAGCCAGCGGGGATCCTGAGTCCAGCCACGTCTCACAAACCCTGACTCTGGCTGCAAGACTGAGCGCAGCAGCAACAGTTGTCTAAATTGCACGAACACAAAGCACTGAAACATCCCAATTTTAACGCTTAATGAAGTAGCAATACCTTCTGGCGGGTGTTTGTAATCAACCACAAGCCCTTGAGCTTCACCATCAGCTACCGTGCCACTCCTGACTAAGCCCAGGCAGCTCCCAAACCCTGCAGGGGTCCCAGACCCCGACACCAAGCCCCTGCGCTGCAACCCCGAGCACGTTCCTGTGCCCCTAGGTCCAGCCACCCAGAAAGCTTCCCTGCCAACAGCCAGACCCCTCCCTGACCCTCCCCATACCCCCAGCTCCTACACAGCCCCCCCAGCCCCACATGACCCACACTGTCCCCTCACAGACCCTTCAGAAACCCCACTCCCTCTTCATAACCCCTCAGGAGCTCCCCAGCCCCACACTCTC
>VXAA01002046.1:5707-36266 GCA_013399115.1 Anseranas semipalmata
ATGTGGTGGCACAGCCTGTTATCCCGTGTAGCCATATCCCATTAAGCTGACACCTCTGCAGGAGTAGGATACATTCCCAGTTGCACACACAAAATTAATTATTGTCAAATGCACTTCATGGGGACCAAGGTGAGAAATACAAGTTAAAATAATTGACAGTCATATTAGGCAGCAGTTCAAAACCTCCTTGCGGTATAAACACTGGCAAAATAAACAGAAACTCACAGTTACCTTCGCAGGTGGGCTCCCCCCCCTTCTTGCTACATTGTCCCTTCTCCTCTTGGCTTTTTCTTCCTCTCTCTCCCTTCTCCCCCTCCCTCTTTTGCTTCCCTTCACGCCTCAGACCTGGCTCCTTCCCAGCACAAACTGCCGAGCTGCCCAGGGGGTGGCAAGCAGGCAGTTTGCCCCTGCACACCTGCTCCAAGAGATTTGCCACCGCGGTATAGCACCTCCTACGCTACCAGATTCCGGGAAATTGTGTGCCCCCTGCATACTGCATCCTTACACGCCCAGTTCGTCTCTGCTCCCTCATCTCACACATCCTTCCTTCCACAACACACTTTCTTCAGGCGTCTCCTTCCGTGCTCAGCTACCACAGGACCATCTGCTTCTGTATATCTTCTTTTTAAAGAGGTCCTATCCAAAACCATGTAACCCCAAGTGACTTGGGGTATAAGCAATGAGCAAAACCCAACTTCAGAAGGGCGTTTCTGCTTCCACACAAAACTACACCAAAAAAATTAAAGGTACTGAAGGAAAAAAAAAAAAAAAAAAAAAGAATTTATCTACCTACCCCACCAAGCCAGACACTAAAAGTAGGAAGACAGGAAAACTAGAAACAATCTCTACAAGTTTCCCATAGCCTTCAGAGGAGATCAAGTCTAGATGTAATTTTAAAGGAGAAGATTGTGAGCGTTCTCCTTGCACTTTAATTGGCAAGTAATCAAGACCACATTCAATGTAACACAAGTTCTTGTAATCACGCTGTGACAGCAGACCAAGAAGCTCCATTAGGAATCCAATGCAATTACACCCCAACGGCAGTCCAGCAAAGGACTAGATATAAAGGGAGACGTGACCCCACATTAGAAAGAAGCTGGTGATCATATGGCTAAGGCTTGGTTCAGACAACACTGAAGTGACGCTAACGGAAGGAATCAGAAGGGTTGGCGCTGGGACAAGAAAGCTGCCACTGTATGCTTATTTCCCAGTACTGAAATACTGTTCTTGTCAGAGTTGGTTTCAGATCACCAAATAGCTTAGTTTCCAAATAGTTTCCAAAACCATGAATGCCCCCACCCCACACCCGCTCCCCCAAGCAACATCTGCACACAAGAGCGTATCCTTTTCTCTTTGGCCATCCCACCACTGTCCACACTTCAGAACAGGATAGGGTCGGTACACCGCATGCAGACCAGATTATATGTTAAAACCTCTAATGCTCAAACGAAAGAAAGAGGAGACTGTTCTTCAAGAGGCATAGTCTTGGTGCTACGCTATCTCACAACACATTTCTGAATGAAGCTTTCAGTCTGGCCATAGCCATCAATGGTTTGTAACAACTAAAGACAGGCTGCCTGTCTCCAGACGCCTGTCACTGCTGAGATCAGGAGTGACGTACAACGCTCTTGGCTAGAGAGAAAGAGGAACGAGCTTTCTCCATAAGAGCTGTGAACCAAGAGCTCTGTCTCTTCCCGCCTGGTCAGGCTGCTGGATCGATCGGCTGCTGGATTGCATCGCACCAACCAGCACTGTAAGTAGGCTGAAGGTCTGGGTGTAAGAGAACCGGAGGCCACTGGGGGATTCCAGCCTGGTGGGGAAATACACTGCTAGCACAACGGAGCTTTCAGAGAGGCTAAGAATGTAATCGTCAGGAAGGACACAAACAGCACCGGTCCTGCAGAGGAGGCTAAAGTGGTTTTCTTGACCTGTGACCAGCACAACACTGCTCTCTAAAACCCACTGTGAAGCTATGAAATGAATACTTTGCCCATACGCACTTATCCTCACAAAAAAAAAAAAAAAAAAAGCAAGGAAAAAATGCAAATAAATTAACAAATATTTACAGTTTAGGAGAACAGGTAATTACTTGTAAAAATAACCCACCAGGGTGACACTGCACGAGATGATTCTTGGATTCTCTTTAAAGGATTAGGTGGACCTTCAGTTAAAGAAAATGAGAAATGCTGGCTTAGGAAACCCCTCCAAGTCCCCTCAGCTTCTGTTTTTTTTTTTTTTTTTCCTTCCCATAACCTCTCTGTCCCCTGTATGTTTTTTTTCCTTCTCCTACATCTGTTCAGAAAATATTGCTTCCTTTTTGGTATCAGTTTGGCGCTATCATTTCACCATAGCAACAGAGAGAAAACAGCAGCTCAAANTTCTCTTTAAAGGATTAGGTGGACCTTCAGTTAAAAAAAATGGAAAATGCTGGCTTAGGAAACCCCCCCAAGTCCCCCCAGCTTTTTTTTTTTTTTTTTTTTTCCTGCCCATAACCTCTCTGTCCCCTGTATGTTTTTTTTCCTTCTCCTACATCTGTTCAGAAAATATTGCTTCCTTTTTGGTATCAGTTTGGCGCTATCATTTCACCATAGCAACAGAGAGAAAACAGCAGCTCAAACAACTGGAAGTTGTTGGGTGATTCAGGTAGGCTCTCCTGTGACGGTAGACTTGAGTGACTCCGTGCTTTTGACAAACTGATCAGTTGCATAATTCTAGATTTAATTCTGCTGCAAGAGAATACACACAATTAACTAAATGCCACCAATTAAACTATCAAGAAGGCAAGAACATTTTCAGTAACTGCACTTCATATGCAGCTATGCTGTAATCAAGGTATGACAGCAGTTCCTGCAGACACACCAAGCTACCTTTGAAGCAGCTGCCTCAAGTCCTGGAGACAGCCATGGGCCACAAACCCCATGGGAATAGCTGGGTAAATCCCCTTCGTAGATATCTGTGCTGGCACAGGCCAAACTGCAAGCAGTGCCCAAGCTACCGGAGCAGGGTGGAAGACTTTGTGAAGGACCAAAACTCCAGGTCACCCCCAAGCGGTGCCCAGCAATGAGGATGGATTTGAGCTAAGGCACTAGAGCATGAACTGAAGCAGATGAGGCTAAATCCTTCTGCTACACCGTGGAAGTACTATACGCAGCAGGACAGCGGGGAAGTAAAGAAATCAACAGGATGATGAAGCAATGAAGGAGAGGAAGGGGAGTGTTGCAATGTACAGTTGGGACTTCTATGAATATATTTACATTACTGAAAAGCATGCATTTTCCCTCAAGACATACTAGAGTCAAAGACCATGACAATGTAACTTTCATTGCTACCACCAGGTGCATACATGTATCCTTGATGATGTGGAAGGAACAATTTATTTGGAGGAAAATAATAATAAAGGGTGCCCATCTCTGCCAAGTACTCCTGAACTATTCTTCTTGCTTTACATTTGTTGAACATCTGCTTTGTTAAAATATTTAATTCCTGTTTTGCACAGGAGTGTAGAAACATTACAATGAGCAAATAACAAACACGGTTACAGTGAAAGTATTTCTAAAATGATGTAGTTTGGGTGTGCACATATTCCTTGCAGAGGCACAAGTATGTATATGTACATACACTAAGAATCATCTTAAAGGAAGGTGAACTTCCCCCCAAAATGTGCAACTATTTCCATTTTCTTTCAGGTTTGTTAAGCCATTTCAGGTTTAAAAGGCATTTTCTATTGAGACCAGGGGTGCGTATTGTATGCCCATCATCAAAGATTCCGCTGAAGTTAATTAACAATTTTTTTTTATTACAACTTCTCATATCAAGATACAGGCGTTTGATAAAATTCTCCCCAAAATGTCTCCGCTTTGTTCTTTTCCCCAACTAAAAGTAGATGCCTTTCAAAGAAAAATGGCTTCAATGATAAAAGAAAGACAAACATACTGAAAAGATTAAAAAAAAATCAAAAACCTGCCAAACTTCCTTCCCTGTATCATTAGAGACAGCACATTTTCAAGATAGCAGCAGCAGCCCAGTGTATTTGGCATTTAAAAATATCCAAATAGTTTAGACCTCTCTGTTCTTTCATTTATATACTAGTGTCAAAATCCTGAGCTCCAGCTACAAAACCCCACTGAATTCAATAGAATTTCACAGATAAAATTCAGGAAAGAATTCAGCTTTGTGTTGCTTAAGTATAATTGGCCCAAAGCATACTGGTTGATGGAAGACAGTTTTTTCCCACCATTGCATAAATTGGTGAGAAAAAAAAAAAATCTAGTAACTAAAAATGTTTTTCAGAATCCCATTTTCCTGGGGGGAAAAAAAAAAAAAGAGTAGTTATATGGAAATAGCAAAGTTATTTGGTCTTACTGTGAAAATGGTAACTGTGGTCTCTGGTTCATCTAGCACTTTTTTTCTGTCTTTCCATCAGCTCATTTGTTTTCCATGTGGCTGCTTGTATATATACAATTGTCTCTGGTTATCATATGCTGAACATTATTGTTATGTGCTCAGATTTATTCCCAGCATGAAAATTATTTGAAAACGGGTGGAACGAGGGGGAGAAACACAACCATCGTCTGAGGAACTCACACAGTAGAGTGCTCAACAGCTTCCTTTCAGATTTGCCTTCCCTGCCAAGAAAAGGCATTGTTATAGTGACAGCCAAGAGGCGTGTGTTATAACAGGAAAATCATATGGGATGCAAAATCAAAATCTCAATCACAGGGGAAAATCAAGGCAGCATAGGAGCGTATATGCAGCATTGCTCTTTTCTCCCTACCTCCTAGAAAAAGTTGCAAACGCCTTGTCCTTTCTGAGGTGACACAGAACGATGGACAATGCCTAAAGCAGCCTAGCTGAGCACGCTCAGCAAGAACCCTCCCAGCACCACATCCCTTTCCAGCACTGTGCAGCCTGGGGCATTGTTTGACCAGGAGAGCGGTGGCTCCCAGGCAGCAGATACCTCAGTGCTCCGAGCCCAGCCTGCACGCCACTAGCCCAGGTCCCTTGTCCCACTGTCAGGTTTGCAGCTCGAGAGCAGCTACTGCCCATCTGACAAACCAGTTGTCCCCCCGCTTTTCCACGAGTGCATCCGCAGCAGGGCTGCCCTAATGGAAGAAGTCACCTTCGGCTGGAGCAGACGACGGCCCCTTCCAGCCCCGAGCTCACAGAGGTCTCCTCTGCCAGCACAGCCGGACCCGGGCAGGCCTTGACCAGGAGATCCCATCAAATAAAGAGCACGACTCTCCGGTGCCCCAAACCAGTGTAACCACATTGGCTTGAGCATCAGTGTGACGTTTTTGCTGCGTTATTGTTTCCATGTTTTTGGCATGTTTCGGGGTGCTGTGCCCGGGATTAACACCTACGCTCAGCCAAGGATTCAGATGATTCCTGATGACAATTTAAGAACAAAGTCATTGAGTCAGTGCAGATCCAGACAGAAATCAGGCAGGACCCTACACACAGACTGCTGTATTTCTGAATGGCAGATTACACTTCTCAGCTTCCTCTACTCCCAGCTACTAAGCACTACTTGTCTGTTGTAGTAATTCTGGCCAACAACGCTCACTACTACTTACCCGCTTAGAATAATCACACCCTTACAGTACCTCTGGCAGCCTAATGTTTTACATTGAAATCTGAGAAGGTCTGAATAATCCTAATAGCAGTTCGGCAGTGGCACTCTCACAATTATTATATAAAAGGTAAGTGTGCTCCTACCAGCTCTCCATTTAAATTTATAGTGATTGGTTCCATACAGTAACATGGTAAATGAAAAAAATCTCACAGCCTTCATTTAAGAGGCCTACAGTAAATAAAAAATGCCAAGGGTTGTGTGTTGGCCCCCAGTCTGTCAGCTCTCCGTGCAGAAAGGGGATTCGGACTCCCTTTCCTAGGCAAGCATAAAATGCCGGGTGATATACTGCTCTGCTCCGTGAGTGCAACTGCAGCGACAGCAAGAGCAACTCACGCTGCTGGTCCTAAGGAAACCTTCTGAGCAAGCCCGGGCTGGTATGGCTGACACAGAAATCACACGCACTCTTCTGCAGCCTGTGTTCCCAAGAATGCTCCCACACCTTTGCAGGGTTTTAGCGATGCACTGTTTCCCAGGTACAAGGCTGCATGGAGTTGAATCCCTGATTAATTCGGTGCACAGCGCTGTTACTGTATTGAACAAAGACTGCCAACTCTGTCAGATGTGGCAAGTACTGTATGAATTATCTTTTTCATGAGGAGCACAGACCTTGAGAAGGTTTTTAAACCATCTCCAGAGACTAAAGGCCACTCTGTTATTCTGAATTGAGACTGCAGGGAAGACAGGTCCTTGCTCATGAGATTTTAATTTCAGTAGCTGCATGAGTAACTTCAGAAAAGACACCCTGGGTCTGATCCTGACTCTTACTGAAGTCAAAGGCCAAGATTTGGTGCAAGTTAATAAGAAGAAAGGTGCAATTCTGCTACACAGAGCAAAATGTCTGGGGGATACTTGGCCCTATCCTGCTGCAATGTTCATCACTCCTGGGTGAAAATGCCAAAGGTGCCTGCTCCTCCACACTCCTCCTCACCGAAACCACGCTGGAAGCCTGCAGGCCCCCTTCTGCCCCTCACCACCAGACCCCACATCATCGCCTCAGCAGGACAAACAGTCAGCACAAACCACACTGTCCCCACCTGATCGCCTATGTGGGAGGCTTTGGAAGTACTGATCGGTGAGAACCACCCACGGCTCTCCCCCCAGACCAGGTCTGAGAAGGGACCTGCAGCTGAGTCCATCAGTGCAGGCACTGGAGAGCAGGGAAGCCTGCATTGCCTTTACATCGCCTTTACATTGCCTACATCGCCTAGACCCTCCCTTGCCATGAGCCTGCAACACCTGCTTCTGATGAAGGAGGAGGAAGGATAGGTGGATCCTTCAGTTTTTCGCATAAACACACTTTTGCCATGCCACAAGCACATGTTCCCCAAGCTGTTTCTTCAACGGCACTCACCACTGCTGCTACAGCATCTTGACCGAGAGCACTTCACAACAGGCCACCGCTGCTGGATGGGCTGTCTCATAACCCTCCCCATAAGGAGCCTGGCCAGCCGGGACCCCGCTTGGCAGAGCCCCTGGCCCTCGTGGTTGCTCAGGAGCAGGTGAGCAGATGGTGGGATCAGCCAAGGGGAACTTACTTGCTGCCATCCGGGAAGATGGTCATCTCCCTCGAGACACCCTGCACTGTTGCAGAACGGCACATGGGCCAACAAGGACTGGCTTAGTGACAAGGAGCTGGAGGCGAGTTGAGGAGTCCATAAATACCAGCTGGGAGAGAGAACCAGCGTGTCTCAGACCCCAAGGAGCTTGTGTTTTCCCCTCGTTTAGCAACTGCAGGAGGTCCCCAAACCCCTGCTTTTGTCTGAAGCTGCTCCTGGCAGTGGCAGGGCAGCAGAGATGCTAGCTTCTCCTGCCTCCCTTCCCCGCAGCTCTGGGACGGTGCAAGCAGCAGGACTAGCAGCCACCACCCGCCCTGGGGCCAAGCTCCCCAGAGCAGCGCGGAGCCTGGCGCACCCCCAGGCTTTGTTGTAGCCCACTCCAGCCCTCACGTGATGGCTGGCGCAATGAGTACACAACCGAATACAATTGCACGTGTGGGATGAATCATTCCAGCCAAGAGTATGTGCCCTAACAAGGAGGAAAGACTCTCCCCACTTTCCCCTCTCATTCCTCCCCATCTGCTCCCTCATTGTAATAAATAACCAAACTAACACCTCGACCTGCAAACTCCATGCTACTCACCGGCCCCGACTGCTTCCCAGCGAGGTCCCTGTCCCCCAGCACCGCCGGACACATCGCTCTGACCTGCATCCCCACGCCCTGGCCTCAGCCTGACGGGCTCAGAGGGAGCACGGTTTGACTGGTGCTTAGGAGAAGGGAAAGAAACTGATGCAAACATTACTGCTCATACAGCCTTTTCCCTTGCACACCCATACAGGTAATACTGCCATGCCTGCCCCCTAATTTGTTGGGATTTCACTGCAAGACATACACGTGTTTTTATGGAGGGGGAGGGAGCCACCAGCTGCGCAACATTCAGTGACACATCCCAGCTCCCTGCAAAGCCAGCCACGGCTGGTGTCTATCTGATAATCACTCAGTTAATGTATTTCAAGGCTCACCCCCCACTTCAGAAAAATTTCCCCCTCCCTAACAGAAAGCACAAAGCAAAACTGGCCATCTCTCAAGTCACACTGGGCGGAAGGGGGGGAGTCACTGGTGAACCCAAGTGCAGGCAGGGGTCTGCAGATCCGCACTCGTAAATCCATCTGTGGGAGAAGTTGCGGCACCCCCTCCCCCTGCTCTTACAGTATCTGTAACATCAGGGGCTTTACACTCCAGCGGCATGCTCCCAGTGTGCCTTGCACATCTGCTGAACTAAGGTAAAACCGGACACTGCAGAGAGGTGATTTATATCACCAGGGTAGAGCGCTGCTGGAGAGTCCCTCCCTGCTGCAGAAGGAACACACGCTCGCTTGTTCTCTTTCTCTCCTCATGCATCCTGCCCTTACAACAAACGCAGTTTCGGAGGGGAAGCCTGTTACGAGGATGGCAGCGCTCCCCCTGTTTTCAGCATCCCACAGTCCCAAGCATGTGGCTACCGTGCTACCCTGCAAAGACACCAGGCTGAAGAAAGGCCTGGGCAACCCAGCATCCTGCTATAGTCCCTGACACGTGCTACCCCAGGACCTCAGTGCTTTGGCGGAAGCAAAGGCAGCTTTACCTTTCACAAGTGCTAACAGGATGCCTGAAGACTCCACCAGAGCCAGCCGGCTAGCCTGGCTGCAAGAAGAGTTAACTCAGTGGAAGAAGGCAGAGGAATAAAGGCTTTCCTTTCTGTGTTTGTCAGGCAACAGGTCACACATGCTTGCAGACATCCCAAAGCCCGTCTCTACTCTCACATTTCCTCCCTTCCTTTCCATGACGCTTTCCTGACACATCTTCTTGTGCACTTTGCTCGGCTTTCGAAGTAACACTCCTCCCTGCTTGTTCTCCTTCCCACTCCTTGTCACTGGAGTCCTGCTGCTGTCATCACACTCCCATCAGACTTCTCCTTTCAACTGTGCGTTTCCACGCTGTCTCTCCCAACTGTCACATACGCTTCTGGTTCAAACATCTGTTCCTCCCCCTCCCAGGGAAGTTGCTCCAAAACATGCTGCTTTCTGTCTGAATGGCAGGAAGGATATATTTGGTTGTACACGTGGCACTACACAACCATCCATGCTCTGTAGTGAAAGCTTTCTCTTTTGTGATTTGGTCACATCAATTCCCAAGGTTACAGGCTTAGTCCCTCCTTATTCTGCCAGGATGAAGAGTGAGAAGCATGAGTCTTGCATGCTGCAGCCTGGCTGGTCAGGGCTAACAGCCTCTGCTAGGCAGGGAAGCAAAGGAGAGGGATACTCACTACCCCTCACAGAAAGAAGGTCTGCGTTTTAGTTTTCTGTAAGGGGGTAAACCAATGCCCCTGCAAGAATGACTCGACTCAGTGACGGTACATGGAGGCCATGCATTTCACAGTGCCAACAAGGGAGTGACCATTTAGAGGAGCGATGTGACCGCCCAGAGCCTAATAGCCAGCTTTGACCAAAGCTCTCCAAGGGCATGTGCCCCTGTGTGGCGAGGCTAGGGTCGGTGCTGAATACAGACATAGGGGTTAGCCCAAGCAAGATGTCTGCACAGTCTGACGCTCAGGGCAGGCTTGCAAGCATCCCAGGGCTCAGAGACAGAGCGTGTTTCCAGGCCTCTGCAGCAGGACGCAGCCGCCCCAATGCCTGCATTGCCAGCTCTGCCAGCAGCCACCTAAGTGCCCAGCCTTGCCGGCACCACAGGATGGCAGGGGGAGTGGACAACCAGACCCTTGCTCTGCCCCGCTGCACTGGCTGGAGGCAGGGCTGTTGTACAGCAGCACCATGCCTCAGCAGCATTTCTTTGTCTCTGTTCTTGGACAGACAGAAACCCCAAATCTAGCCCTGTGTAAAACCTCAGGGTAGAAAACAACCTTCCAGTCCTTGGGTCCTAGCACCCCTCTCCAAAGCAGTCAGTATCCCTCAGCAGACAGCGACTGGAGCTGGGAAGGGTCTAGCCATGCTTCGCCTAGTGATCCTCTGCTTCTAGGCAGAGCGAGGAGGCAAGCCCACACTATGCATCCACCACCACACCAGCAAGGGCTCCTTTGACACCACCGCTCAGCCATCTCTGCTGGCTCTGTATCAGTTGCCAGCATATTCTCATTTACCAGGCACAGCACACGCAACTACACAAGGCTGCTCCGTATCTGTGGCAAGCCTCTGAACAAACGGCACAGCTGATCACAAGCCATTTGAGTTAACGCAGGTGAAGCTGTCTCTTCCGTTATTAGTGCAGCCACTGATAGTCCCTCCTCGCATAGGAAAAACTGGTCTTTCACAGCCTTCAAGCACACCCCCAAATCAAGTGTCAGAACTTCAGAGACAAAGGTTCCGAGTTTTTTGTTACCAGTGATGCTGGTGAGTTCTGCTAGTAGTTGTAACCACAGTGAAGAAACTGAAATGTAGTTTCTATTCTATTCCCCTTTCAGCTGCTTGTAAGTTTCTCAAACAGATTCCTATTCAGGGTGAAATGTTCACTGCTTGGTCTCAGCTCAGAGATGATTTCTTTTATTTCCCCCTGCAGGAACTGTGAGAAAAATACTAAATGCAGTAGATCTGGAGTTTGGGGAGCGCGAGTAATCAGATATTTCCCCCCTGTTCCCTCTGATACCATATGTTCCAATTGGAAATTTTACACTTGCATACTGGTAACTCGTAAATGGTGGAGATGATAGACTTCAAATGTTCTCATTGAGAGGCAGAAAACAAACCCAGATTTAACAAAATAATTGGTTCAATACTGTTAAGATGAGTTTAAAGAATTCTGATAATGCTTTTCCCTTCCCTGGTGTCCCAGGAGGGACAAGTACACACGTTTCATTTTAATCTATGTGCTATAATTTTAAGGATAGCTGACACAAGGTGGTCTTTGTTAAGATGTATCTATTTGCTTTGAAATCTAAAGAAGTTCAGCACTTACAGACTGCCAAAAATCGCAGACCTATTATTCAAGGAACTTTTGAGCTCTATTGTCAAAACCATCAGAAGTCCTTCAGCTGAACAGCTCCCATTCAATGCATCTATGTGCTCATTTGCAAATTCTACAGGGATTGCTTTGAGCTTTACTCTCCTCAACTGCAAACTCACGTAAGACTAAAGGCAGAGAACCCCAACATTCTTGCAATGGTGTGTTTAGAAACCCAGCCTTCCAGAAGCAACAGCACCTAACCATCCTTGCCCACAAAGTCAGCTAGGTCACCTTTCATGTCAGACAGTTGTTTTTCGTTTGTTTTCTAGCTTAAATCCCTTGTTGAAGACAGACAGCTCTGCAAATCCCATGCAAACTTTGCATACCTATTCATACTCCACATGTTATTACAAATGCACAGCAAACGAACTTTAAACACAGGTACTTCTTGATCACAAATGCTCAATCATTATTAAATTCCTGTATGCACATAGATGATAATAAACACGATCATTCCAGTGGCAGGTTTACTAAGGGGATGGAGGGAGACAACATCCTTCCCTCCCTTCTCCCATTACCACTGCATGGTATGGGTGTCTTTTTGTGGCTGGGGTGTTACTGAGCAGCTGCCCAACCCATCTCGCTTCCCCCTCTCCAGCCACCGTCCTGTTCACAGCCAAGAGAGTCACTACTGACAGCTCACGTGTACTTAACAAGTTGGGCAGCAGATCACAACCAAAACAGACTAGCACATCATAGCATAATAAAACAGCATACAAAATAACACTCTTTGGGCAAAGAAGTCTCACAACCTGAAACTCACCAAACACATGGGCTGGCAGACCACTGAGGAAGCAGATGATGGCTCTCTTCCAATCCCGCTGACCAAAGAGACCCCACTGCCACCTGGAACACAGCAAGAGATGAAACCTCTTTAGCACGCAGCTCCCAGCCTGTTCTCTGCCTCCATGGCATCTGGCACAAGCCAGTTTCACATCCAGAGCTCCTGAGCAGTTTGATCACTCAGCTAGTAACATACCTTAGTGATTCATGATTGTTACTCAAGTCCCACCTGCAGGCAAGGAAGCCTCCACACCAGCCTACTACCACTTTGGGATAGCTGTGGGCTCACTTCCCAAACCTCCTGGGTACTACTTCATTACACCAGTCTCACAGCATGGTAATTCTATTAAGCGCTATGGAATCAATCTTGATTTATGCCAGTGGGAGGGAGAGAATAATCAAGTCCTACGTCCTCTCCTTCTCAGCTACTGGTACTGCTCAGATCTTCTTCATACAGTGCTTCATTCCAGTCAGGTTGACAGAATTACTTTGCTTCTGCATCCTTAAGCTCCGGTCATTCTTTGCTGTAATTCCTTGCAGCAACTTCTGGAAAGGTGTTTTTCTCCCTCCACTCCCCACAATAAATGAGTTTGTCACTTGAAATATACTGCCAATATGTTACATGTCCCACAGTGTTTGTGGTTATATCAGAAGTGTTTGTTTATAGCACCATAATTCAGCAATATCTTGATTACAGGAGAGATGGTGTTGTAACTCACTGTGGCTACAGAGAATATTATTTTTCTTTACTTTTAATATAAAATGTTGATTTTTAGTCAATACACTGAAAGAAAAAAAAGTGCAGTTGTTGCCCTAGTAACCAGCTGCCTTGTAAACCGTAAGATGTTAGGAGCACAAGGTGTTAATTGTTCCAAGTGCTGCTTGTGGTCAGGGATAAAAGCTAGAATGGGAGAGAGATCATGAGAAACATCTGGGAAGACAAAGTCAGCTGGTCTCTGCTTGGAGAAAGCCTAGACAACAGCGAGTAGGAGAGACAAGGCAGGGAGAAGTAACACTGCCACCAGAGGAGCAAAATGAACTGAACTGTGGCTGTGTGCGAAAGCATCCCTGAGCAAAGCCTCTGAGTGCACAGTGTGCTTCTGGGAGCCTGACAGGTTCTACCAGACACACACAGAGTTCAGCACCTCCACCACCAGATGTAGCAGCTTTTCCTGCAACTCATCCCCTCCTCCTGACCAGACTGGTCTCCATTTCCCCTTCTGCATCGTGTCCTGGGGTTTCCATGTGCTGCACTCCAGGAGGCTCCTTCCACAGGTTACTCAGCATGGAATAAGAATCCCTGTCCTGCAGAAAGTGCCACCACGTCTCTGCAGAGCGTTTCCTCCACAGGAGCAGGCCAAGATGGAGCACCCTCCCTGTCACATACCTGTCTTGCAAAACAACTTCATTGCCCTGCTGAGCGTCTCTTGCTTTCAGACTCCTTGCATGGCACAGCACACAACATCTCCCTCGCTGCTCCTGCCGCACACTTGTCCCGGCCGTGCTGCCTGCTGAGAAGTTGGACCAGTCAATCACCTGGCAGGCAGGCTGAACTCTGCAAAGCATCTGTGTTTCTACCCCAGCCTCCTATGGGACAGAGCCCCTCAACTCCAGCAGGCTGCATGCTGGAGCTGGGAAAGCAACACCAGAAGGGCTCCTTCTGCAAAAGTCTGCTAAGGAAGAAAGGCTGCATGAGAGCTTCTCTCCCATGTCTCTTCTGTCTCTAAAACGAAAGCAAGCTGGCAAGACAGCAGCCTCACGCTCTGGAGCTTCTGCCATCTCTCCCTTCTCTCCCCCCTCACAGCCCCTGCAAGCTGGAGAGCAAACATCAGTGCTGCTGGACCTGGAAGAAAGTTTTCTACTTCAGCCCTTTTTAGCCATTTACCTGCTCTGGATGCCCACTGAACCTGCCAGTATTTGCATTCCCTTAGGAAATAAGGACAAGGAACACACCAAAAGCAGCGTATTTATAAGCTAAGCCCCTCCCAGGGGCTGGGTTATGCTAATCAGGGAGCCTCTGTTCCCGTGCATTGCATGGATTGCATATACATGGCAGTAACATATGGCGAGGAGGGCTTCAGGCCAATAGTCTCATGTTCTGCACACCGCAGCTTCCCTGGCAGATGTGGCCAGGAGCAGTGTTCAGCCACGCAGCAGTCACAGGCACACAAGGACAGTCGGGCAGGGCCAAGCTCCTGCTTTGATGTGAAGAACAATTGGAGGGAACACCAGTGTTGGTGCCCTCGTGGGCTCCAGGTTCCAGAGATATATTCCTGATATCTCATCAACTTGTTGGGGGACTTTTTTCCCCCCATTGTTTTTATTTACTAACTCTTGGCATTTGTACTTGGTCATAAAGCCATATATCACAGTGAGCCATACCACAAAGCAGTCTGAGCCACACCACAGAGTGAGCCACCCTGTATGCAATCTAACAATGTTTTGTCACAATGACAAAGACTATGTCTAGCTACACAATCTTGATATAAAACGAGAGGCTTATTTTATTTCTCTTGCTCCCCCTAGTACAGCCACCTCAGTCCCTCAGCACAGCCTAACGTAGACCTCTGCCACTGACTGGGGCAGGGAATTCTGCCATGCTTCCTTTACGCTAAAAAAACAGTCTGAGCTGAGAAACCGTGAATTCTTCCACGTGAAGACTGTCTGGGCAGCATTTCACATAGCAGAGCCACATTTAAACATGGGTCTCTGGGTAAAACTGAAAAATAAAGATGAATGAGTTTGGTTGAGTAATTAGATAATAAAATTGAGGTTCTGGAGTTCAGCCCGGGAACATAATCCAGTGTATGTGGCTGGCTAGTCTGCTCCCTTTCCTACTGCTAGCATCACCATCTTGACTTAACGAGGAGATCCACCCTTTACATGGAGTCCAAAGACAGAAGTGCATGTGGGTAGCACAGCCCAGGTACAGGCACAGGAAGGGGATCGGTCACACCCTCTCCCAGTCTCCTAGCAGCTGGTTTTGTTTGCTGCAGCACTTGATGGACTTGCCTGCTTCCACAGTGCCAGTAACTCTGTACGGGCAGGACAGACCCCATCCCAAGGAAGGTTTGCAGGAGGCTCTGTGTTTGGCAGCACGGGGCAACTGTTTTGGGGTTGGCAATCTGGCTGATAGCTTGGGGGCTCCACAGGGTTCGTTTGGGCACAGTGGAATTCATCCCATGGTGGGTGTGAGGGACAGCCCCGGACCTCTGCACAGGCCCCACCTGGGTAAAGCTGGCTCAGGCTCAGTGGTATGTTTGGACAGAGAGAGAGCTAACCCTCACGCAAACCTCATCATGCAAGTAAATACTAAACATAGCTATGTACAGGGTAGTGTCTAAGGGTGGAAAGGGCAGCGCACTCAATCTGAATGGAAAACTGCTGTTGGTTTTGCTTTCTGGAGTGACTGCTTTCCTACATTCACCTTTCAAATTGCCACAGGACTGAAAAGCAAAGCAGAGGCAAGTTCTCTTTGACTCGGGAAATCCTTCAAAACTAAAGCAAACCCTTCTGAAAGACAGACTTTGTCAGCTGCCCTATTTTTAGGATTGACTCCTACAGGTCCTTCCTTCAATGATAGCAGCTTTGCCTGAGCAATGACTAGGGACTGCAGGATTTAGGCTTTTAATAAAGCAATTGTGTAATTAAAAATAAATGGGTCTCTAGTGTCACTATTTGAAAAAAAAAAAAAAGCTTAGATCAAATAAGGCATTTCTTTCTTTTCGGTTTAGCCTGCTTGGATCATGCAGAGCTTTAATGACGCAGTCACAAATGTTGTATTTAAAAGGCCTCTTAGTTGCTGAGAGGAGCCCCAGGAGAGGGCTATTAACTGGCCAAATTAGGCTATTTATTTTTGTGAGTTTTGCAAGTTTGAAAAAGAGAGGCACATTTTCACTTAGGAGAGTGATATTTCAAATAGGTCACAGGAAACTCTGGCAGGCGGGGAGCAAAGCAGAGCGTCAGTAGGAAAACATTAACCAGAGACATTTTGCAAGTGCAAGTCGACATTTGGGTTCCTAATGGCTTCTGAAGTCCATTCAAAAATCTTTCAGTGGATGTAAAATAGGGGCAAGACAGTGCAGCTGTGCAGGAGCCCTGGCCTAATCCTGGACACCTTTAAAATGGCAGAGCTGTGGCTACGGGTGCCGCTGTGAGAGGACCCAGTGTTGTCAGCAACAGCAGACAAACTCAGCAGAATGTGTTTGAGGGATGTGGACTTGACCTGTTGGTTAGGAAATAGCTGGTGCTTGCACAGATGGCTGGTCAGTGCTGAAAATTTGCTGCACCTTTCCCTCCTCCAGCTTGGATTTTAATTCTTCAGAGAATCAACAAGTTTCATTTTCCTCTCACATAATCACAGCCCAGAGCAAATCAGGAGCAACTTCATTAAAGTGTACAAAGCAAGCTGCATGCATGACTTAAGAATCAGGACCAATACCATTTATGTACTTGAGGCTGGTTTGAAAAGGTTTCTCTGCGCTGCCTCAACAGGAGCGGCATGCTTGCCAGTTTTGTGTTATTTCCTCCTTTTCACATTGGCAAACAGAATCAATTAACTTAAAGTCTGCTCAGGAATGATTCGAGTAAAGTTGCTTTGAAGGGACTGGCCCATCTTTTATCGATTTCAGCAGCTCTGGATGAAGCTACTCAGAAGCTGATGAAGCCTGTGGGGCAAAAGCTGTTGCTTGGTCCTATCCCTTCTCCAGCAGGGTTGGGGATCCTTGAGCTGCTGCCACACAAACAACAAGCACCGCTGCATCTATACATGATGGGAAGGCTTTGCAGGATCATGATCAATATGAGAAAATAAATTATATAAGATAATAAAAGCAGGGTTCCTAGAAGATGATGTCAAATGGATTGCTCTCAGTGAATCGTATATCCCCCACCAGTCACACAAGTTATGAAGCAAAATAAAAGCTGAAGAAAAAGTAACCAGACACCTATTAGAGCACTCTTTCTCTTCTATAAGATCTTTCCTTTATAAACCAGTTAATTTAGGACTCTGTGGACTTTTACGTTTGAAGCTCTCAGCCCCCATTATTTGTCACACCAGTACTTCGGTCAATGAATAACAAACCTCTGTCAAACACCTTTCTGTGACTGTAGCAGGCTGGGCTGTCAGTACCACATTCTCCTCCTCCAGCTGGGTAGCCATGTGCGGTTGCAAGCCCTTTGTGTCCAGCATTTCCCCAGGACCGCAGGGTTTTACAACACAGACAAAACATTTACTATATGAGAATGATGGAGCTGGCACTGGAATGAAAGGAGCTGAAAGGAAAACACAGAGTGCCCAGCTTCACTGAAAAACTCCTTGGTCAATACACATAATATCAAACAGACCTGACCCCTAGCTTTAGTCTTCCAGTAATTGTTGTTCTGTCCCACTAACATCAAACAGCCCATCCCATATAAAACCTGATTAAAACCAGGAACAATTTCTGGCATCATGAGGCCGTGGCCCAGACTGTGAATAACACTGTGCACTCAGCAAGAGAAAAATGGGTAGAGAGAGTCCCTTCAGCCATACCACAGAAGAAAACCCTGCTCCAACCTACATCACTGGTACTGTGTGAGAGGGCAGGCATTAAAGCATACCCCGTTTTGCAGAGGTGGGGAGGGAATTTATAGGGAGAGGGAAAGGACAAACATGTTGCTTGTCCACTTGGCATGAGAAGAGCTATAAATATTGTGATACTTGCCTCCAGGAACTCAGGACAACCCCTGCCCTAACTCATACCATGCACTGTCCCTTTGGACTTTTTACTGAAGCTATTCAGGTTGCTCATCACCAGCTCAGCTGGCTCAATTGTTTGTTATTCCCATTAAAAATATCCTAGCAGAAGCAGTCCTTTTCAAGAAGATACTAATCCTCGTTCTCTGTCTCAGACAAACCTGCTGGAGCTCCAGCTTCATGCATCGCACAGTTGTACAGCACAGTTCTGCTGGACCTTGCATCTGCAGTAGTGCGTCCAGGTCTACTCTGCATATTAGCTCAGCCTAGTAATATTTATTTAGCAGATAAAACTTTGATGCTGCTCTTGGAGAAATACAATGTTTGCAATACATTAACAAGACCTTAATATTAATCAAAAGCATTTCTCCAGTCCCCTCAAATGTTTGGTGTAAAAGAAGTAGCAGGTGGCAAAAGCCACAAAGTAAATAAAGCCCTTAGGAGAAGTCAACTGTTATATAAAGAAAAGGATGAGGATGATCTGGGAGATACCAGAAACCATTCTTTCATCCAGGACCTCGCAGCTCACATCATGTTTGTATAACATATGCAAGGCTACTGCTTAAAACAACTAAATATGGACCCAAGCCTGAAGAAATAATTCACATTTTTCTTATAGATGGTCTCAAAGCAAACTACACCACAACACAGTCCTGGGACCAAGAACTGTTTTTTGGTCTATGCCCCTGTATAAACAAAAAGACAGTCATTGTTTTAATGGTTTCAGCAGTGATTCAATGGATTTTAGACCATTGCAGGAGCTGAGGAGGCTGCAGGGACCCCTCAGCATTCCCTCATGCCAGTGTCAGAACACCAGCCATGTTGCCATGCGGGCGCAGCGCTGTCCAGCATGTGGCAGGCCCCTGGCCCACGCCAGTCACAAAATGGCGGCTCCCTGCCTCCTGCCTTGTGAGAAGGCGAGAGGAGAGGTGGCCAGGGCGGGCCCAGGCAGCTTCGCCTTCCCCACTGAAGTGTGAAGATGTTAATTCATGGCTGCTTTGCTGGCAGTGTCCCTCACAGAAACCTCTCTTTGGCCTGTTTTCTTTTTGTCGCTGTTTCCCCATTCAGGAAAAAGCTTCTGTCACAACAGCTGCTGATTCATTTTCTGACTTGGTGCCGAGCGTGCCAGACATAACATTCGTTTGCTGCCAAAGTGGTAAAAACAATGACTTACCAGCTCATTTTTCTTCAGTTGATTATGTTTGGATGGGGGAGGGGATGGGAGAAAGGAGCTTTAATTAAAATTAGATAAGGAGGAGAATAAATCCAGTGAGATACAGAGAGTAAGGCTCCACAAGGCATGGGAGGGCGAGAGCATCTGAGCAGGTGAGGTGACACCCATCGTCAGACAAAGGGAAACGGAGGGGTCCCTGGGAAGGGTGGGGGCCTCTCTGGTCGTTTACTGCCCTGCATGAACCTCTCCTTTCTTGCTATGCTTTCCACCATCAGCTGTCAGACGATTCCCAGACTAGTAACTCAGATCCGACATGATGCCTTGCAGATACAGAGGAGCAAAGCTGCCCAAAGATGGCTTTGACGGGGCAGGCAAGCATACTAGCCTTCCATCCTCCCCAGCTTTCTTTCTGGAATGAAGGAGTCCCACCTTGAACATCTGTTTGCTTCTTGAAACATCCACTAATGATTTGCCTGGTAGATAGACCCTGCATCGACATCCATCCCACGTTTTGGAGGTGCTAGGAACAGTGGTGATCCAATTGAGATTTTGAGGCTTGCTGTTAGAGGGCAGTAGACATCAGAGACAAAAGAGCCGAGTCTGGACATGATGAGTGAAGTCTGACCTGTTAGACTCTCTAGTATTTTTCTCAGTATTTGACAGGGTGCTTTGGACACATGGGAATGAAGCTGATCCATATTCCCTGACCTGAGTCATTTGCCATAGGTCATGCTTAGAAATAGCTTACCAGGTCACTAATTTTCATGGCAGACATCCAAGTGACACTTACATGCCAAGAAAACAATGGCACATGTAGTCTGACCACCGTACTGTCCTACTGATGTTTAGTAACAAATTAATTCCCTATCAGACTGGTCCATCTGCAGCCAACACAGAGGAAACAGCACCCTGGCCCAGTTCTGCTGTCCAAAATAGATGGAAAACCATATTAACTTGCATATTTAATTTCTCTAATCCTTCTATTAGGAGTTAGTATAAACCATAGCACAGTGAAGTGCTGATCACCTACTGGAAGGCTTTGGCTCCACTATCTTCATGTAATGACCAAACCAAGCTGCTGTCCTCCTCCAAGTAATTTATTCCCATGGGGTTTGTTTCAGTTCTTATTTGGAAAGGAATGATAGTCAGTCACATCAAGGAATTGCAGAAGAGGCATGGTAACAGTGAGCACCAGCTATGGAAGGACCATCCAAAGCCATTATTAAAACACTGCTGTTATCATGATGTCCAATAATAAAAGAGGCTATGTCACTAAGAGCACCAGAGGCTATAGGAGAGATTTTTAAGGCAGCTGAAGAATGGTCATTCTTGAGGTCTCTGGCTAACTGTGTGGTGAAATGACATGATTCAAATCAAGGACTCATAACCAGTCCAGACATATAAAGAGGAGATGCCTTACCTTTATGCTTAGGAAGCTCTTGCATTCTTTGATTTAGATGGTTGTTTGCTCTCTTTACTTGAGGGGAATACAAAGAATGGCTATTTGGGAATGCAGAACCTAACATCAAGATACTGTTCTTGTTCACCAGAGAAAATGAAATACATTCTCTAGTATCTATTCTCTAGTATAGTAGTATAGAATAGATTCTCTAGTATTGAGCAGGAATGAAGGATTTTCAAGAATACCAAACAAGACACCTAGTTGCCTCCAACAAGCTATTGAAAAAGGCTGCCCAACTTCTTGGAATATTTTTTGAAATCCATCTCATTATGTCAACTTCTATTCAGAACCTAAAGGGAGTATTTTTGCCACCATCTTCTCACAGAACTGGGAAGAAGAGAATTGAGAGATCTCTTGGGTTCTCTGTTCTCTTTGCTACACAACTAAACTACTTTTTTCTTGACTTGATCTACCTATATCATGTGCTTGCACACACCGTCCCTTGGATGAAATTGCTAAATTACTTTGCTCTAGCAAAATATTTGTATTTTAACTCAACCAACCATGTTATGACAACACCCACTAAGAAAGATTTCTCCCTCCCATTACCTTTTCCTGATTCAGATCCTACAGAATGCTATGCTGTACCACAGAGCAGTACTCATGCTGCAGATCAACATATCTAACCATCCAGAGACACCCTGCTCTTCTTGGCTTGGGTTGGACCTATAATTTCTCAGCACCTTTGCAAATTAAGCCTAGAAACTAACACATTAAATTGTATTGCTGTATGAGGACCTTCATTTCCAGGCTTTTATCTGCAGGAATGATATTGCCATTCTATACACTAAACCTGTTTTTGTAATACTATGGTTCATCAGAAGTTTTTATGTTAATACTGAATCAGAAATAATACACATGTGATTCATAATAATCTAACTGAATGGCTGCACTGAATGTATTGCAAGAAATTCTGGTTAGGAAAGAAACTCATTAAAGAAATAGTGACTACTATTATCCCACTGCATATATTGTTCTACTGGAAACTTTCCTTGAGTAGTTTCTTTAATTAGCAATTTGATATTTTGAAATAGTGTGATCTCCACCACATACAATTTGTAGAACAGACTTGGCTGGCAATACAGAGGAAAACAAGCAAATTTTTCAGAGTTTGCATCTCTAGGGCATATCTTGTCATTTTCCAGCTATTCAGCTGGTGAATATATGTGTATAACACAGTGACACTGTTCTTGTGGGATTTTGATTTTTAAAAGTTACATAGATAAACTTTTTTTTGTTTTAACTGGAATAGAACAGAATAGAATATATTGTCCTTTTTTTTCTTTCTTTCATTTTTTGAGAAAAAATCCACATAAAAATATTTGCATAACTTTGGGCTATTCAAATAGAAGGTGTTTGACCCCAGCTGTATTCTAGTGAATGAATCATTTATGTAGGAGCTCATTGCACAGAACGTATGGTATTTTATCTTTGCTGGTTTTCTGCCAAATACAGTCTGTAGCAATTTTTCCCCTTTGCCACATTTGCTGCTTGATATCCTTTAAAATATACCAGCTCCAAGTGTGAGAAAGCAAAACAGATTCTGGGCCTGCTCTGGCTGAGAGCTCTTTGTGCGCATACTCCTGTGCTGGCAGTGAGGCTCTGCTGCTGTTGGAGAACGTCCATTCCAGATCTGGGATCTCCTTGCACTGAATCCTTTGAATCAACGTTGATTTAAACTTCACTTGAATCTGCAGAGAACTGTAAAAGCCCAGGTGTGAGCAGAGAAACAGGGATCCTCTTTGTGTATAAAACAGGAACTGCTCCGAAGCAGAGGCACAAGGTTCCATTACCTCAAACGTCCTAAGCTCTGTACCTGCAGGGAAAGCCAGGAGGAAGGAGGATATTTCTGCCATAACTGTACTCTGTTACAACTAACCTCCAGGTGTCACTTAAGTGGTATTTTGGCAAGATACATTTCTACACACAATGGCAGGGAACAGGATTATTTCATTAAGTTGTTGAGGCATTGCACGGCCAAAGCCACTATTACACTAAGTTTGATTTGAAATGGTAAGTGAGAGGTCAAGCTCTCTCAACACCAATCTCCCGGGGGAGAAGAGATAAGGTGGAATGCAAAGATTTCCACGCTCCCACATGAGTAAGATAAGATCTGAATGAGCAGTATCATCCGTAGGCTGCTTCCCTAAGCATTTTTTATAGCTTACACTGGAAACCCTCATACCTCCCTACACTGATTCACATAATTACGGTTTCCACAAGAAATTCAGAGCAGGATCTCCTCCCACAAAATTTCCTCTCACCTGCACTCCTTTCATCACCAAAGATGACTGTTTGTCAGCAGTACTTCTACTGTTGAGAGAATTCACTTGTAGCTCAACTTAGCAGCCGACGCAGGCGATAATATTCCCACACGTGCAAGCTTCTAAAATGCTCTCCCGTGACTGTGCGTGGCAGGAAGGTCCCCATTAGGAACTGTTTGTTCAGGACACACTCCCAGTCTTGGTGTGTTCTCCCTGTCAAGCAAGGACTTGCTTTTACAACAGAGAACTTCCTCCATCGGGATGTTACTTACCAGTTTCACAGGAAAGGCTTGCTCAGATGGTGATATTGCAGAGGGGATGCTGCCCCATTAATCTCTGCCAACCCAACTTTCTCATGCCTGAGCTGTTCTCTGTCATAGGAGGCTCCCTCTTCATTATGCCCTTCCTCCCGCATGGAGCAGAAACATAATATCACAGCTAAACTGACCCTAGGTAAAAGCTGAGTACAGACAAGACACAGCTTTGAAAGTCACCGGTTAACTCACCTTTCAAAAGCAGATTATTTCTGATGCAAAATGCTTGCTCCCATCCCCTCAGATCAGAAAGCTGGGGTTTATAAACAGCTCCACGAGGCTCTTCTCGAGAGCAACCCAAGAATTTACATTCACACATATGCCTATGTGTTATAGGCAGAGTTAAAAGTACCACTATAATTACAGTTGACTATTGTATAAGTCTGGTTTTGGTTGCTCATGACTTCATCTATAATTAATTGTTTGGGCTGAAAATTTCTTCAGCTGGGTTTGGCCTCAGGCTAAACTTTTTCATTTCAGCTGAAATGGCTCAAGTCTTTCCCAAGAATGTGTTTGAGGGAAAAGATTCTCTTTTGCACCTGTTAAAAGGATCTTTTTTTGTCATTTACTGGTATCCTGTCATACTGGTATCCTGTCATACTCCATACTTCTAAAAGCAGGACCTTGAAGCACTGGCAGCCTCAGCTGCTGTGAAATGCATGTTTTTCCTTATTCCTGGGGGGGGGCACTGTCAGAATTTGGCTGTTTTCAGCCTCCGACTCTCATAAAAATCTATAGATAGATGGATGGATAGATAGATAGATAGAAGTATTTGCTGTTTAGACATGTGCAGCAGAGACCCAGCAGCTAATTTGGCTGTCCTCAGTGCTGAGCAAGCTCCGTGCTCCACTGTGCCAGGCAGTGGTGAGACAACACATGCGGCACCTGGCAGGGCCTGAGGATGCTCCTGTGGCTGCAGGGCTCAGTAGGGCTTTCACTGCAAATGTTCCCTTCAGCCGCAGGGCCTCTACAGTACCCGGCCAGAAGAGAGCTAGAAGATGGTTTAAGCTGAGCTCTCAGCACATATAACCCTTGAAAAAAAGAAAGAGAGAAAGCTGGCTGGACTTTAATGCAGAGAGGGCAAGGCATGGTAGGAGGTCGGAGGAATGAGACGGTAATAGCCACACTCAGAGAGAATCTGAAGAGAGAGGAAAGTCTTTTAATTAAGGCATACAAATCCTGCACTTAACTAAACTCACTCGGTCCCTTCCTGGCACTCCTCTGTGATGTATGGGCCACTTAGCCCAAGGCTTTCACTAATGCACATTCGCTCCTCCTGAACACCTCCCTTCCTGTGTAAGGGTCTCACTCAGAGAGCTGCTATGTGCTGAAGTCACCGAGAGCTGAGCTTTGAACTGTGGTGTCAAACATCCTGCTATGGACTCTGGAAAGTGAGGTATTCAAAAGGGTACGCACCTCACAGGCTGTCTCTGTGCCTCACCTCACCCTGTGAAGTGAGGATACAGATGCTCCATCTCATTGAACACCAGGGAAGTAGCTACAAAAAAGGGCCAGTGATCAGCCTACCTCCAGAGCACGGTCTGAACCGTGCACAGTGAAGACAACCCTGGGTGCACACGGAGCAGCAATGGCAAAATATTCAAGAGTAGTTCACAAAACAGCTGCTGTCTGCTCTGGTTACCCAAAGAGACAGAGGTGGATAAAACAAGTTTGTGATCACTCATTAAAAAGAGCACGGCGCAGCTCAAAGGGCCTGAATGCCATCTGTGTGAGCAACCTTCGCCTAGCATTTCCTTCTTGGGGAATATCTGAATTTGCAATGTTACGATAGACTAAAGATTTTGCTGCAGCCTTTCAGAGTGGGCATGCATGCAGTGACTTCTTGTCATGCAGAAAACATGTCTCACTACAGAGAACAAACTCCAGAAACACAGCAGTGGAAGTCTTGGAAAATCTTAACAAAACCCTGCAAACTACTTTACTCAAATAGATACCAATCCAATAGAGTCCAGAGATGTCATTAAGAAAAAAGAAAAACCAGCACTCAACTGCCTAGGAACTAGCTTGAAAAGCAAAACGGGCCCACTCTAAAGCAGAAATTAAAACACTTAGCGACGGCTCTTACTACTCTGTGAACATGAGTCAGTGCAAGTGAAAATGGTGCACAGATGGGCCAGCACAGAAGCAACAGAAGTGCCGTGATATTTACAAGGGGAA
Organism: Anseranas semipalmata; assembly: GCA_013399115.1. NCBI lineage: Eukaryota > Metazoa > Chordata > Aves > Anseriformes > Anseranatidae > Anseranas > Anseranas semipalmata. The sequence goes on from VXAA01002046.1 coordinate 30,745, forward strand.
AAAAAAAAATCTTCCTTTACAAGTGTAAATATACCAGAGAAATCATCCGCTTGCAGTACAAACCGGGGCTTTGATGTAGCAAACACTCCCACCAGGGACAGCGCTGGCTCGACGGGAGGAGTGGGGATGGTAGACGTTGCATCTGGAAGACAGTAGGCTCACAGTACTGAGCTTTCCCAGGGAGTCACAACAGGCAGCAACATGCCAAATGACATGTACCATTTTATAGCCTTCATGCAACCAGCAGCAAGGGGCCACGCACGGACCCAGGCCACAGAGAGATGCTAAGAAGGGAAGAATTGTGGCGGGCATTGGCTCTAACACCCGCACCAGCAGCGTGAGAGCTCCACCAGCCCAGGCTCCAGATGCACCCAGCCCGCCTGAACGGACCGCATCCTCTTGTGCCACCAGCGATGCGACAGCTTACACATGAATCCAGGACGGTGGTCTTCCACACAGAGTTGAGTGGGTGGCATTTTGGGGTCCCTCACCTCTCTCGGAGCAGTGATAATGCGCGGTGTCTTTTTCTGCAGCCTCTCCCAGGTCGCCCCATCAGTTCACAGCGCGGCACAAGGCTGAACTCTCTGGGCAGATCATGTTCCTTCCCACCCGTCTTCCCCTCACCTGTAAAGCAGCAGTAACAATATTTACACTCCTGCAGTTGGCTCAAGATTGGGGAATGAAAACCTAATTATCATCAGTGTTATTCCCCAAGGAACAGCTCGCGGCCTGACCGTGGCAGAAACATTAACAGAGCCCAAACAACAGGCTGAGTTCCCATAGCGGAACGGCAGGAGATAGCAAAAACTCCACCCCCATGGTTATAAGGTCTGACAGCTCTGAATGGGAAAGAAACGGCTTCCCGATCACTTACCAACTCGCTACCGTGAATTAGCACAGAATTTCCTACTTGGTTTCCAAGTGCACCCACCAAAAACTCCTTCCCATTCAGCTGCCATGCACACACACTTGTGTTCAGCAGGAAAACCATTTTTAAACAATAAAATCAACTTTCAGAACCTCTCACCTCCCCTGGGTCCCTCTAACAACTTTTGTGGGTTCGCACTACATTGTCTTGCTCTCTAAGACTTTTCTTTCCCCGGTGTTGTGTGAAAGACCAGAGCACAGCAGGCAAAATTAATTGAGCAGACGGCAATTTCTGCCATCAAATGAACAAAATTAAAGAGTAACACAGACTTACACTTATAGTCACCCCTAAGTGTTTCACATGACAACAGTAAAGAAAACACAGTCCAGACTGTTGTTTTAATGTTGACGATATTCCAAAATCTGCAGCGCTTACTAATTTCTCAGTGGAAATAAAACCTTTGACATCGGTGGGAATTCTGTCTGGGCATGGAGTGTGGTTGCTACATTACTGTCTAGCAGTAAGAGGCTATTTTGATGGCCAGACCTTTAGCACTAAGATCATGCCTGCCCAGAGCACCTGACGCCGCGGGGCTCTGGATGTACGTGAGGTCTGCGGGAGCTGATGATGTGCGGAGAACAAAACTTAGGTCAAATAGTGTTGGACCTGAATACATGCCTGCACACACGTGCTTTCTGCTTGTGCTAGCGCAGAAGCTATCCTATCCTATCAGCGCAGTTTATGCTTGCCGATACTTGCAGTCACCTTCTGCCCAATGTGTCAGACCGCTCTGCTGGATGGTAGTTGCTCTTTTTGTGCAGGCGTGCTTGTTCTCAGGACACACATCCTGCTCTCCTGCAGCCCGGGACTGGTGCAGCAAGTCTGTTAAGTTACGCTTAAAATCAGTAAGATGTTAAAGACTGTGGGAGGTGAGGGGGCAGGGAAGGGGGTAGGAAAAGCATTATGATCGCAGCAACAGTAAGAGGGAAAGAAAAAAAGAGTTGAACTAAAGACAGGAAAAAAATCAAAGCTGTATGAGCGTAAAACGGAATCACTTCAGGCATGTGTCAAAATAGTGTCAGATCTTTTTCTGTTCATTAAGTCAGCGTTTAAACACCCACCAGCTCCTCTTTTTGCTAGCCCAGGATTTCTGCTACACCTGGAGATGCGCTTTGTGGCATCCCCGCTAGGAACAACGGGGTTTGGAGGCAGATCACCTGTTCTGAAAGCGCTGGGGGTGAGCCCTTGCAGCCGACCGGTGTCATCACTGGTGCCACCAGCAGGGGTCAGATCGCATATTCCTCGCGCTGCAGTGCAGGACAACAGCCACTGCCAGAGTTCAACAAAAAACACGCAGAAGGGGCCTGACTTTTATAGATTTTCCTATTTTTAAGTCACACGTAATAGCACTTAATATATGTCCCCAGGGGTTGATAAAGGAAAATTACCCCCATAATTCTGAGTTAAAAACATTAAATTCATATCTAGCCAGGTAATAATGGTGTGTGTTACCTGCCTGTAGCTAGCTGAGCGGTCCCAGCAAGGGAACAACCGGGTGCTGCCCTGAGAACTCGTCCACCTCCAGCACTTGTTGTTTTTAATTCTCTCTCACCCTTATAGAAGAGTCACAGAGAAAGCACCAGACACATGAGCACTGTTCCATAGGGTTTTGAACCTGTTACAAAACTTAATGTAAAATCACTGCCCAATTACAAAATTTTATGGCAGGTTTAAAAAAAAAAAAACAAAAAACTTAAGGACAACCCCAAACTTTTTAGAAGCAATAAGATTTAGTTTCCTTTTTAAAAAAAAATAACTTTTATTACACTTCATGGAACTTTTCCATTAAAGGTAGAATGATTAGTAAAGAAGCAAACCCTTATTTACCGAAGAGGGATAACATTGTACAAGACAGAGTGCATATTAGATTGAGACCATGGTAATTTCCTAGGGCTGTACTTAGATGAAAGTCTCTAGGAATTTTAGTGGTTTTGGCCTCAAAACCCTTCCCAAGGGACGCGTACAATTTAGCTGTGTTAAAAGTCTCCTTTAGGTTCAGGAGCCAAGCAGATACAGTCATCCCTTTTCTCCAAGGCCAGTGCTCAGGATTTGTCAACAAAACCGCTTTCCTCCCAGGCAGTCTCAACCCTGGGTCACCTCTGCTCTCTGCCCGTGCCCACCTTACCGTTACACTAACCCAGCCACATCGATCACCCCTGTCCTGTGCGAGGGAAAAAGCAAGCAGACACCTCGACTGCCTGACATTACCAGTTCTGCACACAAATTTCTACGCTTCCCAGCCTGAATAAGGCTGCATTATGCCCCATTTTATTACTGCAAGGAATACTGCACACTCTCAGCGACAGGAACCAAGATTTTGGTGAAAGCAAGTTTGTTTGTTTGAGGCTTTTTTCCCCTCCCTTTAAAAAAAATTAAATTCTAACTGTTAGTAACCATGAACATTCCTCGCCAGTCCTCAGTCAGCCAAAAAACACATGAGGTCTTTTTGAAAAACTCAGTTCTGTGCAATGAAGTTATTAACTGCTGGGAAAGGCAGGAAAGTTCTTTTACAGCTGTTCATTGATCCACTGGACGTCACCTCACACTCTTTCACCCCTTTTGGATTCTGCACACTTCTGGAGTAGTCTGAGAAAAAATAAAAAGCTTGGCCAAAGCAGTTATGCTGCTTCTTGAGACATGTTTTCTTTGGGTTCGGGCCTCAGGTTCTCAGCCAGCAATTTTTGTCCCTAGTGGAAAATTAAAAAAAAATAAAATAAAACACCAGGTTTTGCTGCTTTTCAGGAATCTAGAGAACAAACATGAGTTGTGAATCGACCGCAATGCCCCGGCGCCCTTGCACTTGAGATGATGGTTATGCGGAGAAAACAGAGCCCTGAACTCCTGCCGTCAGCCCTGCCAGCAGCGGTCCCGCACCCCACACTGCCACCAGCACCCATCACGGAGGCAGCCTGGCCACCGCGCCCTGCAGGATGTGGCCCCGCGCGTGCTCCCATAGAAGGGCACAGCCTGCTCCATGCATGCGGGCATCCCCATCAGCCGTGCTCGAGTGCGTCCACGCTGTGGCTTTAATGACTCCCGGAAACCTTTTGCGTAGGCACTGTGGATTGTGTCAGTTACTCCGGTTTCAAACAGGTGCATGCAAGACCTGTTTTAAGCAACTGGCTAACGTCCCAGAGTAGACAAGGCCAGAATTAATTTTCTCTCTTTAATTTACAATTCAACATTTTTATTCTAAAACTGTACTGATGGTTGGGGACCAGCAGGTGCATTTAATCAGTACACAAACCATACATAATCAGTCCTGTTTCTTCTCATTCCTGCTCTCTCTAGCATCAGCACGCCATTCCTCACACCAAATCTGCTGCTTAGGTTTCATTCCTCTTCCCCTTTGAAACGGGACAGACAGCTGATGAAGAGCCAGCACTCACCTTGACCCAGACTCGGAGCTCCATCAGACTTTCTCAGCAGGAACAGTCAGGCTTGAAATGAGAGGCAATGCTTGGCAGGTGCTCCCAGGAGCCTGGCCAAAAATAAATGCACTCTCCAGTTAATTTCCATGCTAGTAGTACTAACGCTTCTCCTTTAAGAGTGCAGTTCAGGCACTTGATTTACACAAGGCAAGGAGGTTCTTTATTTGTTTGCAGTAGCAGTACCAGGCCCAGCATACAATAGGGAATATTCATACCCATTTTAAGCACCTACTTAAGATGCCCAGGCTCCCTATACAGACAAGGGATCTTTTAGGGTGTGATTCAGAGCACTGTAATTAGCAACCTGCCTCTCACCTTTGAATATAGCAGGAGTCTAGACATCTAATTTAGGCAGAGAAATTACATACTTAAAATTAGCCGGTACAAATAGCCCCTGATGCACCCGCTCTGCAGTGAACCAGGCTGGAGGCAGCGGGTCATCCCCGGGGACACGGTCACGGGCAGTCGCAAGCGGGGAGAAGCTGAGGGAATCCGTTCAAAGGGAGCTCTGCTCGGCCGTGGTTTCCTCCACGCAGCTGCTGCAGAGCCTGAGCCTCCTTCCCCAGCTCAGCTGGTGCATCTGGGGCGGCAGCCGAGGAAGGCAGTCTTCAGGAGCTCAAACTTTAAAGAACAAGGCATTTAGATAAATTGGCCAAATGTGTTCCAGCTTCGTAAGAGAATTAAAAAGACCCCCAAACTAGCAAATTTTTATTAAAAAAAAATGTTGTATTTGGAAACAGTGTCATAAACCAACAGCATCTCAGGCAGGAGATGGACACAGGTGGAAATGTAATTCTGCTTCTGAAATTGCTCATTTTACATTGTGTATAGTATTTTCACTTTCCATTACAGATAACAGTGTAGCAAGGCTATGCGTTGCTACATGACAGCTCATCCTGCTTTTAAAACAGCAGCACTGCAGTAGCAGGTAAATTGGTGCTTTTTATGTGTCCATCACTCATCAAGGGTAATTGACTGGGGCCTGCGAGGGGTTCTCCGAGATCTAACAGATTACACGTTCTGAGCCTGCTGAATTATTAGAACAGATTTAGCGAGAAGAAGATTCTGAATCAGCCCGCCCGAGCTCCTCGCCACCCCCGGGGTCGGGCTCCGTCGCCTCGCTGAGCGCCTCCGAGTAGGTGTCGGCTGCGAACAGGGCGGCA
>VXAA01002046.1:36549-49929 GCA_013399115.1 Anseranas semipalmata
GGGGAGGGGATCCCGGCGGGGAGGGGGGGGTGTCCCCGCGGCCCCAGCCGCAGCCCCCGGCTGGCAGCGGCTCCCGTGAGGCCGCGCCCGCAGCTGGAAGCCTGGGGGCAGCCCGCGCCTGGAGCAGCCCGAGCGGGGGGCGGCAGAAGCGTCGCGAGAAAACAGCGATGACACAGAAGGGCCTAGGAAAGTTCTTTTAAAAAAACCCATTTTTGGTGAGGAGGCACCCGTCCGACACGGATATGTCACAGAATGTTAGCATCCGAGGGAAGGGTAAACTGGGCTGCCAGCAGCTTTGGCTGTTGTAGAGCTCCGGTTTACCGTGAGTCAGCCTGGAAGTAATCTCCATTTGCGTGAGGTTCTTACTGCGTGGGCACCTGCGGTGCGAAGTTGCTCACGCTCACTGTTTGGGTGGCTGCGTTTTTAATTGGTGGATGTCAGTTTGACAGATTGAGCTAAGAGGCTGGGTGTAAAGTCCTGATTTTAGATTAAAATGAAAAAAATACTGATTAGTCATCAGCAAAGCTATTGGCATTCTGTGTTGTTTGCAGCACGGCCAACGAAAAATGCTGTTCTGTTTCATTGTTAAGTGCTGGACCGCAGGGTCCAGCTCTTAAACATCCTTGGCTGTGTTTGCATCAAAATGAATTTCATAAATCACCTCTGCCAGCGCCAGGCTTCACAGGTAGCTGAACAACGTGCAGGTCGGCCCTGTCCGAGCTGCTCTGGGTTGCCTCCCCGTGGGTATAACCGCACAGGGGTGAGGGGCTCGGCCTCTGCAACCTTTTCTGCACAGAGCCGACATCAGACACACAGAGGACGAGGTCCTGGCAGGCGGCTCCAGCCTCGCCACGTGGCCCTTGCGGAGGTGCCGGGAGCCTGTCCCCGGCTCAGCACTGAAGAGGCCACCGGAGAGCGCGAGGTGCTGATGAGAAGTGGGTTTCCAAGGCAGAGCTGTCCCATGGGGCTTTCAGCCCCAGCTCTGCCGTGCAGCGGTAATAGAAATCAAGTTTCTTGGGTGCTTTCTGTATCAGAGAGCAAACTAGATGATGCCAGTTTTGAGCGTGATTTGTGCAGCTGATGTCCACATCAGCCATCAGTGCAAGAATGATACGGACCTCCGCTGCAGCTGTGCAGTAAAGCAGGCGTGAACCCGCCACTTCTGAACTGAAAAAAATGCGGTAGGTTTTGCTCTGCACAGCCTTTCCACTCCAGAGCATTACCAGGGAGCCTGAGCTCTGCTAGTGTCTTGCGTGATTTTTTAAACGCACAGATCCATGGCTTTTCCAGAAAGAAGTAGTTACGTTTGAGTCATCCAGAGTTAGCCCAATGCTTGTCCAAAATGATAAAGAAAACTGTCAAGCAAGGAACTTTCCACACTGTTGTGGCTTTTTTTCTTTTCAGTCTCCTTCTCATCATAAGCCGGTACAGAGATGCACTGATGTTTTCAGGGAAACATGGCAAATCTGACACATGAGGTCATTGCTCCTGCAGGGAGTGCAAGGTTAACTCTCGCAGGCCTCTCAGAAGGGGCACGTCCAGGTTTTGTGCTTTATGTTGTGTAAGAAAAACTTGAAAAGCAGCTCCACGATGACAAACGAGCAGTATAGTTTGGCGCGTCCTCCAGAGCTGCAGCATCAGCAGTGATGGGCAGCTCGTCTTGCCATCCCGCGTCCTAACACACAGCCTCTCGCACATACCCCTCCGCTCAAGTGTGACTGCAGTATCCCACCAGCAATTACAATAATTACTTAAACGAGAAAGTGATATTCGACAGTGTAATTAGCTCTAACTGTTGCGCAGATGGCCGTGGTCACGGGGGGCAGCTCCCCTGCACCCCCTCTCTGCGCAGCAGCGGCCGGTGGCGAGCGCAGCTGAAGGCGGCAGGAGCCAGCTCCTCTCCAGATGTTTTCCCAGCTGTGTGGGCTCGGCTGTGCTGCAGCAGTGGCTCTGCCAGCACCCGGTGACCTGCCAGCGCCACACGGACTGCTCCTGCCGGCGGGGAGGAATTTCTGGGAACGGGAGCAGAATGCGCAGTTCGGCGCTGCCGTCGGAACTGAACTAGGTAGCAGCCTCGCGCAAGGCATTTACGCTTGCTAAAAACCTTAGTTATAACACAGTATTATGTTAAGAAATTTATAATTACTAGGTATCTCTAGCAAGTCAAAGTAACGCATTTAAAGAATAATTTTTACTTTATAGTGTCTTTGACAAAGGGGGAGAAGCTAAATTGGTTTTCTTACAAATTATCTCTGATCTTTGAACAAATACGCATTAATTAAATGTGCTATGCCCAGATATTTATATATGGAGCTTTAGAAATAAATAATTTCCATACTTCTGCCTGTATTTCAGAACAACTTGTTCCTCTAGCCTGGTGATATCTGTGCTTGGAAATGGCCATTTAACTCTCTTTTTTTTTTTTTTTTCCCCCCTGTACAAAAATGTAATTTTTTCCTTACATCTGTTACAACCGTTTCAGCCCTTAAAGCACATAAAACAGAACAGTCTATTGATCTCCAGTGTTGACTAGAATAAAGTTTTAGGACCGCTCAGTTTAAAAACAAATTTGGTTCTCCTTACAAAAACGTCTCCTGGAGGTTTGAGGCATTGACTTTATACTTAACTAAAGGAAAAACTGGGTTTTTATTAGACACCACTTCTGACGCCGCTCTAATAACAAAACATATGTTTAATAAACTACATCACACTGATGGCAGAGAGAAAATCTTTGCAATAAATCCTTTGTAATCTGACTGACTGGCGTAATTCACAACTGGTGGAAGAACTTGAATAGAACAGGATCGGGGAAGATGAATGCTGCATATCAAAAGGCAAAACATGAAAGGACTTTTCTTGAAAAGGAGACTTCAAAGATGGGGATCCAGATGCTGGATTTGCTAGCTGTGACTTGGGAGGCCAGCACGAGAACGCGTCGCTGAGCCAGCAGCGCTTTTGAGAAGAAAGCGGAGAGCCCCAGCCCGAGAAGCAGGCTGGCCGCCGCAGGGCTCAGCGCGGGGCTGGCTCGCCCCGAGCAAGCGAGGTGCTGGAAAGCGGGGATCACTCGGCGTTCTGCTTGCTCTTTGCTTATGCACGGAGAAATCTGAATAGAAAGAACTTGTCAAAGTCGGGAAAGCTGGCTGACAGCCCGCTTCGGGAGGACGCGCGTGGCTGCCAGCTTGGTGGTCGTTGCGCACGGAGCCGGGGCGGTGGGAAGCAAGAGGAAGAGCCTCACGCTGCAGCAGGGAAGGAGGCACGACGGGATTCCCAGCGGCGTTAGCTGTGCCCGTGCAGGAGGGAGCGGGCCGGCCGGCGGCAGCGGGTGTTAGTGAAGCGCGGTGGGAAGCCTTCGCGCCTCTGCTCCGCGTCCTGTGCGCGCACGCCCGAGGGAAAGGCCGTGGGTTAAAGGGGTGAAAGGAGAGGCTGTAGGCAGCTGGGGGTCAGGGTGGCCACCTCTGCGTGGCACTGAGGTCTGAGATTTCTTAGAAGCTCGTGAGAGGAAGGAAGCAGGACTGACCTGAGAGACACCGATCGCTTTTCCCGTTTGGAAGCCACCACGGGAGGCAGACCACCACCGCTGTCTGCAGGTGCGTGTCCTGGTTCCCAGCCCTTGGACCAAGCTGCCTTTCTGCGTGCCTCGGCCGACAGCGCTTACCGACCCCAGGGTACGCTCTCGTGCCATAGAAGGTAGATTTTTGCCACAAATTGGCAAAAATTCCTCTTGCCCAGCATGTTTTCCTGCGCTGGAAATCATTTTGGTGAGCTCCTGCCCCGCTGCCCGGCCGTCAGCGAGTGCCGCTGGTGACAGACCGTCTCGCGCGCTCCCAGGGGATGCCGGCGGGTGCCGTGCGGTCCCTGTGCCACCGCGTGCCAGGCAGCTGGAAGGAGCTGCTTCCAACATCGACAGGACAGCGCTAAGGTCGGGCCCTCGTGTGTTTTTCAAAATGCACTCAAATCCCAATACCGGTTTTTGACGTTACGCAGAAAACAGAGCAGAGTACTTTTAAATGAGGTTAAAAGCATGTGTTTGAAAGAAAGATGCGTTCCTTGTTTCTCTCTTGTAATGATGGACTTAGCCGAGTGAACGAATCAGATGCTTTTGCCAGAGGAAATCACAAGCCATAACACCCAAATTAAAAAGACAATTTGCAGACCGTTGGTTTTGTAAATGCTGCGGCTCCACAGATTGGGTCAGAAGGGGCGAGACTCGTTGGTGGGTTTCTGTTTGAGCTCAGCGAGCTCCTATTTTTACACATTTCAATTATTTCATGCCAGATGAATAGCAACCTGCTCTGGTTACCTGGCAAACTTCCCCAGCAGTGGGAGACTAAAACTGGTCCTGCGCGCCTACTCATCTAGAAAAATGCTTTATGTCAGGATTAAACAGCTGTCTTTTGTGACTTGAAAACGCAGCCAGTCCCCGCTGCTGCCTGCCTAGTTGGGCAGAGCCCTCCCTGCTGCCTGCCCGTGCCGGATCCCCTGCCCCAGCAGCAGGGCGCGATCCTGGCCAGCGCTGCTCCGGCCTGGGACACAGCGGGGCCGCCTCTCCCAGAGCAGGGGACAGGACAGGAGGGATGCTGTGGAGCATCCCGGAGCACCTGATGGCAGGAGGGTGCAGGCAGGCAGCGGGACGGGTCCTGAATGAGCCCCCCCTGCCCCAGTGCCCCTGGTGCTGCGCGGGCAGGGAAGCAAGTCGCACAAGCTGCAGGAGCCCTGCATTGCAGGCTGCAGTGACAAGGGGCAAACAAATGCCTTCGGCCTGGGGGGGTGGCAGCATCCCCCCTGTGCTCCTTCTGCCAGCATCGCCAGTCTCAATTTTCAGTAGTGCTCCGCTTCCAATTTTAAATGGCACAGTGTGACAGGAGGAGCAGCGCATCCCGAGTGATGAACCAGCGTTTTTGCCATGTAATTCCCTATTTACCTACTTTTAACTACAACATCTCTTGATCTTTATCGGATGAGAGCAACGTCTCTCCGTTGGGAATCAGGTGATAAGCATTTAATCTCCTGCTTCAGTTTTCTTTGGGCTCCTGCATCCCCGGCTTTGACATGAGTTGTTCTGTGCGAGGTTAGCAACAAAACGCTTTCGTGCCATAATTTGTCGGCTGGTTTATAAACAGGCAACTTTGGCCCTAGGCAAATTCAGAGTCATTACTTAGCGTGTAAGCAGAAATCGGGTGACAGATCTGAACGCTGAACATAGCCCGTAATGACTCTGCGTAACAACGCTGCTTGGACAGCATGCAGAAAAGCATTAAAACGCCCACAGCGATAGAAAAGGAACTTTCACATTTTCTGACCTTCACCAAAGACAGCAAACTGTGTGAGCTTGGTCTGTGCATCCCGTGGGGTGCCGGGGGCAGTTTCCCAGAGGATGGACAATTCCCACTGCCGGGTGCCCGGGAGGGCTGGGACAGCCCCTGCCCCATGCAGCGGGGAGCCGCCCGTGCCCCCGGCTGGGTCCGGTCCCACCGGGCTCCTGCTCCTTGTAGGAAAACGCTCACGCTCAGGAAGGTGCAGGCATCTCCTCCTGAAGCAGTCCTCTGGGAATAACCAGAGCAGGTTTTGGAATGGGTGGAACGCGGCACGCTCCATCCAAGACCTCTTCTTCGTCACGAACCTCGAAGAACGATTATCTTATTGAAGCTGTGCAGGCAACTTGCCCCCCGCTCGCGGTGCGGAGATGCCGGGGAGCCTCGGGAACCTCACAGGTTTTGCGATGCACGGAGCAGGTGCTGGGGGCTGCCCTGGGGCGCTCGCTGTCTCCTTGCCAGGATTCAGCCATCGCTGTCAGAGCGCAGGGACCCCGGGCAGCGGCGGCTCCTGCTGGGGTGTGCTGGGCACCCGGCGGCGGCCGGGCAGGTCACGGGGCTCCTTGGGGGTGCGCTGGCTTGGCGCGGCTGCTGGCGGTGCTGTTAACAGGTCTCGGACCTCACTGCCATCAGTCCCTCCACAAAGAGAAAGTCTTCATTATGCAAATTCTCATCTTAAAGCTTTATTCATGTGCTTCCTGGCAGGCTTTCCTTTAATCTCAAGAGCAAGATTGCTTGGAATTACCATATACCCTTGTTAATTGCATAAAAAAAAAAAAATTACAGCAGAGGTTGTTTTTGCCATAATCAAGAGTGATTTTGATTAGTACTTCTGGAAATCAACATGTTTCGCTGGGAGCGGAGAATGGGGACAGCAGCGTCGCCTCGTGCCCGCCAGGAGCGGGGCAGTGCCCGCCGGGGCGGCCCCGGGGGCAGGAGCTGGCTCCTGCCTGGCTTTGTCTGGCCTCCAGATTCTCCCCTCCAGCCCTGTACCTGCCGTGCACCTTGCTGGAGTCGCCCGGGCTGTCAGTCTCAGCTCTGAATTCCCCAAGAAACCAAGCACGTCTGTACTGCACAGAGAGGTACGTGGGCTGGCACTAAAAATGGAAAACACCGCGCTTCTAGTAGTGCAGACGGCCTGACAACGTACCGGGTGTGAGTTACGATACTGTAATTCAAGCTTTGTCAAACAGCGAGGCTTAATTAGAATATATATATAATTGTACAAACGAAAAAGCTGACGAGTACAATTGCGCGTTTGAGCTGCCTGCTACAGGAAATAATGAGGAGAGAATACATTAAGGCGCAAACCCCTTCTGCCTTCAAAGAGCAGCTAGCTCTGACTGAAAACACCCCTAGCGAGGCAAGGGGAGGCTGCGGTGCCACAGCTCTCACCGCTGTCCTCCCCTCCCCGGCACTGGCATTTGGGAATCTGTGTTACATACCACGAGGTGCCCCAGCTCCGTTTCTTTTGATTGCCACATTGAATAAAAGTAGAGAAAACGCGTCTCATTCGCCTGTTTATCGCCCTGAGACCTGCATCCTCGAGGATGCTCCAGCACCGGCCGAGAGCAGGCAAGGGAGGCGGCACAGGGAGCCCATACGTGGGGCAAGGGCTGTGTTTCACCCCGTGCTCCTTTATCTCCCAAAGAGATTTAAAGGAGGGGTTAAAAAGCAGCGCTGAGACCCCGCGACACTGCGTCAGCTCCTGTCCCGGCCAAAGGAGAGGCAGACCCGGGGGATGAGGGGACACCCAGCAGCGACGGGCATGGCTCAGCACTTGAGGACTCGTTTCACCTCCAGAGACGGAGTCGTGCCAAAACCCCATGCAAAAAAAAAAACCCTAAGCCACCATCTAGCCATAAACCCCGACAAAGATCCCATACTGCGCCCTGACACCGAGTAATCAGCGGAGGATGTTTTCCTGAGTCTTTCATATACCAGTGTGTTTATAATCCCATGCAAGGCTGCAGACAGCGTGGGTAGGTCCTAAAGGGGTGCGAGCGCTCCGCGTGCATCGCAGACCTCCACAGCTCAGCCGCCGTCTGCAGAAGCGAGCCTCGGCTTCTCCCGGGGAGCGCCCGCAGCCCGTGGTGTACAGTGTCTCCAGTGCTTGCAGCCCACAGCCAGGAGAGGGGAAGCATGCGGCCACATGCCAGCCCTAGAGCCACAGTTAAAGCCTCCTCCTGGTCGCCGAGGTCACGTTTAAATAGACGGCAAATGGAACAGGACGCGATGCGCGAGTAGCCGAAAGCAGAGCTGAAGGCGCTGCAACGCTTAGCGACCGCTCTCCGTAGAAGTTTTCCGCTGAAATGCTGATACCTGCTTTCTGATGGACTGGTGCATTTTCGGTGTTATTGTCCTTGTCAGTAAAGCTTTAAATTTATTCATGAAGCACGCTGGAGCTCAGGTGGCAACAGCTAAATCCATTTAGCAGTAGGAATAAGAGGAAAGCCATTTTAATGTTCCCTTGCAGTGCTGCAGTGCTTAGCAAACCCAAAGGATATTAATTACTCAGCATGCTCCGGGATGTAAAAGCATGAATTTATCAAGACAAATACATTCAGAACTAGGGTAAGTCAACAGTAATTAACGCGGTGCAGAAAAAGACGGAGAGCGGCAGGATTAGCTGGCCCATTGCAGGGGCCTACGGCGCGGCGGGCAGTTATCCATCCCTGGGACGCTGCGTGGCACCTCAAACACCGCCCTTGCCCGCCGGCCGAGTCCCTCGCCCTGCTCCTGGTGCACGTCACCGAGGCAGGAGGACGCGGCCACTACCCGACACGTTACGCTGGGATCGCGGCCGGTGGCAGCGTTTCTGTACTGAGTCCGCGGTGGCAGAGGCACTTCCGAGAAGAGGTGCGCGGGCTCTTCTGGCTTTTCGACAAATTTGTCTGTGATGCTCCAATATTTTCATGGTGTTTAGCAAACAGTCGTGAGCATAGCCACGGATGAGTGGCAGCTGGAGAGATGAATTGGTAGGCTCTGCTTGACAAATTCAAGCGTAGCATGTGTTTTTATACCACATCCATTAGGGCAAACAAATGGAAAATCCAGAGATGACTGCTCTGCAATTTAACAGTCACAGGATTTGGGGAAGGCTGATGTCTTCCTCACCACTGATGATGGGTCGGGTTTAGAAAAAAAGCAGAAAGCCCTCTATAAACTAAAGCAATTTGAGCAAACGCATCTAGCCAGGCTGTGTTTAAAGGCGATTGACGCTGTGTGGAGCAAGTAAAACCCATGCCGATTCTTTGTCTGCAGGTCATGGGGACGACCCAGGGGATTTCAGCCTAGCAGATGCCCTCGGTCCCAAAAAGCGTAAGTCAAATTTATTTACTCTTAAATAAAAAAAAAAAAAAAGGGAGAAAAATAGTAATTAATAGATGCAGTTTGTTGGGATCTCACGGGAAGGTGGCGGAGGACGCAGGCTGCCTCATCGTCCCTGCTTGTCAGCAGCTGGGGTCGGTCGTTCCCCTGTAGAAGCTGGCTGCTAGCCCCATGCCCTCTGCTGTGTGGTTCCAGTTAGCAAATTGCAGCAGCGGCGCTGAGCACCTGTTTTTGAGCTCCGGGCCGCTTGCACGTGTTAGTAATGCTGGGTGACAAATACCCCCACGTTTGCTTGGAAGTTAATGCTTTGCTTTTCTGCCGGCAAGGGCACAGGTGGGGTTATCGATGACATTTCTGCCCCATGCCCTTTCCACACTTGGCAGTACTGGGGAGCTCCCTGCGAGCGACACCAGCTCCTGTGATCACACCAAGCGTACGTATGAGTACTGATGTGAGAGCTACAAGAGGGTCTGAAACCTCTTGCTCCGGGCTGCATCACAGCAGCCCGAGAGCAAGGGAAGAGTCCGCAGCCAGCTCGCATCAAATTGTAACCGCACGCTGGAAATGAAGCCCAACAGAAGCATGGCGGTATTCAGATGGAAATTAATAGGAATAGAGCAGCCACAACTCTTGCTCATAATTTATTCGTATACTTGGTAATGCTAATGGATAGTGGTTTACAGGTAAAATAAAAATAATGAAAAAAACAAATAAATCCAATCCCTGGAGCCAACAGCAGCTTGTTTCAGCATGGGAGTGGCCGGGAGAGCTGGGCTCTGAGCATCGGGGTGCCTCCAGAACTCCTCCTGCTGACAGGGAGCCTCCGATACTTAACGCAGCCCTGAAACGATCTGTCCCTTCAGTAAGCAAGGGCAGGGGACGGCCAAACGCCAGGAGCTTGCTGCTGTGTTCCCCGCTGCTCTGTGCAGTACCCATCCCTGCTGTTTGCTGCTGTCTCCTGGAGGCTTCACGTGGAGGAGTTTATTCCAGTTCTCTGCTCGGCGTCAGCCGCAGCCGTGCCCCAGGAAAGCCCTGGGCCGGATCCTGCACGCGGCTCCCACCGCGTGCGTTGGGTCACAGGCGCGGGCTCCATGGTGACAAACACCGGCACAGAGGGTTGGCTGTAAAGCTGACGGGCACGCTGGCGAAATCCTGGCTGTCTGTTCTCAGACCGGAGGCAATGTTTCCAGCGACGCCCACGACTAACACGTTTCTCCCCTGTTTTGCCACAGCCACTCCTAGGGCCGCCAGTAAGCCAGCCGGTGGGACAGGAGGGAGAGGTGAGACGTTCTTGCACGCGTATCGTTTAAGCAAAGTCCTGGCTCT
Source organism: Anseranas semipalmata (assembly GCA_013399115.1). NCBI lineage: Eukaryota > Metazoa > Chordata > Aves > Anseriformes > Anseranatidae > Anseranas > Anseranas semipalmata. The sequence goes on from VXAA01002046.1 coordinate 46,518, forward strand.
GCACCGCGCTGGCCGCCCCGTTGGCTGCTTGCTGGGTTAGCAGAGGCTCGGATGCAGAAGCCTTTGCTTGCCCAAATGGGTGCCCCAGACGTAACCTTGCCCTTGGTTTTCAATAAACCACCTCCCCTTGGCCTGCAATAAGGTGCGCTGCAGCGGCTGCTTGCATTGCATGAGCTTCACCTGCCCGCACCACCCTGAAGGTGTCTTCTCCATCCTCTCCATCGACAGGCAGTCACTGTATCTGCGTGACACTCAGCTGCTCGCCTCCTCTGCCCCCCCTCCCCGCCGGCAGCACCGGCATTTGTGCACCCAAGAAAATGCACTATTGATATTTCTGTCCACGGTGAAGGCAGGTGGCGTGAGAGCACTTACAGTCGAGGCTGAGTTTTGCACGCTTTGCAGTATCTTGATGGAAGAGACGCAGATCACAGCTCAGCTGCGCGAGGGCTTCCATTTCTGCCCGTGCGGCACCTGCTGGCTTTCCTCCCAGGGAGGAGCCCGGAGGATGTCTCTCTTTGTGCTTTTTCTCCAGGCCATCCCCGGCCTCCACTGAACAGCACCAGTCTGGTGACATTTTCCCATCCAGGGAAAAACACCTCTGATGGTGCCGGTCAGGTGCTCTGGCCGGCCAGATCCCCAGCACTTGCCGCGTTCAAGGACGCTCGCTTAAATTTGCATTAACGCGAGAGTTTCGCTGCTGGTGCCTCCCCTGGCCCGGTTCTGGCCGAACATCCCCCCGTTACACACCGAGCGGTGACAAGTGCCGGGGGCTGCCCAGCCCCGCGCAGGCCAAGCGGAGCCACCAACGCTGCTGCTTGCCGGTCTCTCCTCTCCCACAACAGACTTTGATCTGGCCGATTACTTCGACGCCCCTCTGGAGACCACCACCAGACCAGCTAAACTGAATCCCAAGTTCTTCACTGAGCCGGGGAAGCCAGGTACCCCACGGCCCTACTCGTGCCCTTCTGAAATTGAAGCCTTGCTGATGCACGCCCTGCAGCAGGGGGACCCGGAGCGGGTGCCGAGCATCCCCGGGGGCCGCTCATGGTGATTGTCATATGCACGTTTGGGAGGGTAATGGGGTTTTGTTCTCTCCCCCCCAACTTTCAGGCAACTTTTGGGATGTCATCCACACCACCACAACCAAGCGGCCGAAAACGACGCGGGCCCCCCCCAGGCATAACCCAGGTGAGCGCGAGCTCTGCAGCCGTGCTGCTTCCAAGCGTTGTTTCATTTGTTCACGAGAGATGTAAGAAAAAGCCCCAGAGTAACCAAACCACGCAAAAGCACCCCACGGAGGGGGCACCTCAGTGTCACCGCACTCCTCCTCCTCCTCCCGGGGGGTTGTGTTTCCCTGCCGGGGCCGATGCTTGGGTCTCAGCACACCCAGTTCTCAGGCTCCTTTGCTGCCCTTTTGGGCAGAGCTTTGGCAAAAAGGTGCTCCCAGGCTCAAAATCAATTTTGGATGAGAATAAACTTATTTATGAGCTAGCGAGTGGGTCGAGAAACTCATGTTGGCTCTGTTCCACATTTTTAGCTGCCATTTAGCAAAGGCAATAGAAAGCTGCTCTGTTTGAGTCAAGCTCCTGAGGATACCAACTGTGCGTTTTACGGAGGAAAAAAAACACCGAGCTGACGGGGCAGAGGCAGCTTGCAGTGGCGCGGGCGCTGCGAGACATCCCTGCCCCTGCCAGCGTCCCCGTCCTGCCGCCTGTGCTCTGATCAGTTCCATCAGGCATTTGTGCGATTGCCTGGTGCTTGATCCGTGACGCAAGGCAATATCTGCATTTGTCACAAGAGCAGTGCCAGGGCAAATTTGGAGCATCCCCCACGACAGCTATGCCGGGAAGTGGCGATGTCAGGGGCTTCACTGCTTTGTGTGACACTGTTCCCTGGCAAAGCTGAGCATTTCCTTCAATGGTTGTGTGTCGTCATTAAGGAGGTTCCCACACTGCTGTGGTGTTTTACAGGGAAGAGTCCTCTGGATTTTGACTTGGCTGACGCCCTTGATGATAGGAACGATGCGAAGGGCGGTGGGCAGCCAGACGTGAGGCCTGGTGAAGGTACGTGGATTTCGCTGCTCCCCACCATCCTGCTCACAACCATGCCGCACCAGCGTGTCCCCAGGGGCCTTGTTACGCGAGGGATCGCTGCAAAAAGCAGGGGGTGAGCGGAAAGAAAGGCGATGCCTTGTCCGGGGCCGTGGTGGCTCCATTACGTTCCCCTCATCCCCATACCCAACAGCTATTTAACCGGGTGCTGTTGGGGTTCGCAGTCATTGCCAAGACATAAATCCAGAGCAGTCGCAGTCCTGGCACAGCACACGCCATGGGCCGGGAGACTTTTTTTTCCATCTCTAAAATACTCCAGTGAATGAGTCGTTTGTCTGTGAGGATTGTTCCCTCGAGCACCGAAGCTAGAAAACAGACTTTGCACAGCAAGTTTATGGATGTCGAGATGGCCATATACCCTGCTCACATGTGTAATTAATAGTCAGGTATTTTATTAGGCTGTATTAACTAGGTGACTTGTCTGCACTTTGATATTCTGGGCTTGTTGAAGTTTTAGACTCCTGAAGGAAGGTTTGAAGTGTTGAATGGCTGGAACACGGCACTCATTGCAAGCCAGCCTTCTGGTAAACCTGCACACTTCCCCAGCATTGCTGCACCTTGCATTGCTTTTGACCTCTCTGGGTTCTGGCTTTTTTTTTTTTTAAATTAATTTTTAATTTTTACACTCACTACTAAACCCATAAACCATTTTTTTTGCAGTAAGCTGGTGAGCAAGGAAGTCTCCAGGCTGGAAAGTCAAAGGTTCAATAGCTCCACTAATTCTGCTGCTAACTCCCGCTCCATGTTTCTCTTTTCTTTCAAGAAAGACTTAAAGTCAATTATTACCTCTTTTATGAGCTTAAAAGAAAATAATTTGGGGTTGAACATTTTGCTAACGCTCTGTAATTGCGAAGGAAGCGGAACGGCTCATTAACCTGTTTCTGTCCTCGCCTGAGATGGAGCAGCTGGGAGCTGCTGGTGAAAACACGCCTGCTAGCCCTGCGCCCAGGCTGCACAGAAAACTCAGCAGAGCTCCTCAAAATAGCCAGAAAGTTTATAGGGAATACCGAGATGAATACAGCAGCCTTTGCCTTCCTGCGCGAGCAGTGCTTCCACACAGGTTGCTGGAAGCCTGTCCTGCCCGGGCACACCGTGCTCAGGGGGAACCAGAGTCCCCTAGAGCCCCATTTCCAGCTCCCCTGTGCTTCCCAGGAGCATCCACAGACACCAGGACAGCCAGCCAGACACCAGGACAGCTGGCACCCAGCTTTCTGGGCCTCTCTCACCCTGAGCAACCCATGCACTGTTTTTCCTTCCTATTCCATTGGTTGCTTTCTAGGCTGTTGTTGCATTCCCCCCCC
>VXAA01002046.1:49948-76366 GCA_013399115.1 Anseranas semipalmata
CAGGAAGGCAGCTGCGAGACCCCCAGCTGCAGGGGACAATCTCCCTTCGGGTTCTGACCAGGTTTTGTTGTTATTTTCAAAGCATTTTCAGATGACGACCTGGCTGGCATCGTGGACGGAGGCTACAGTCCTGACAAGAAGAAAGGTAGGCACGGGCTCGCGGGTGGGTTTGTGCCCCCAGCCTGGGGCGGAGGGGCGATGGCCGAGGCGTGGGGACCCCCAGAGGGCATCTGCCCCTGCTGCCGTGGTGGGGAGGGGGCCCCGAGGCCCCCCGACGGGCCTGAGAGGATCGGCAGGGGCGCTCGCCCGTCCAGCGGCTTGCGTGCTGAGGCGGCCCTGGGACCCCGTCACGTCAGCGCGCGCTGCGGTCGCCTTCAGGAGACGCCGAGGTCGCCTCTCATGGCTGAGCGGCGGGACCGCGGCGGTGGGGCCAGAAGAACGAGAGGCCTTCGGCCTCCTGCCTGCGGCCGGTCGGCCATATCAGCTTCTGACCCCTGAGGCTCTGCAGGATCCGCGTACCCCCGGCCCTGAACGCGGTGTCGGCCTTCACTCACCCCTCACGGTGCGGCCGCCCGTGGCAAGGAACCAGGGGGAAACCAGCAACACTGGCTAAGCCTGCGCGTGTGTGAGGATCCACAGCATTAAATATTAAAAGCGGTTGAGTTAAAAATGGTGAACGCCACAAGCCCAATCAACATTTAATGAATCGCTGTGCCAAGGACAAACCACACTGGAGACATTAATACAATGCTGACCTGCTTCCATAATTCAGGATTTAAGTGACTCGCTGAGAACTACAGCTTCCAGCAGGAACCATTTCTCCTCCCAACCCAGTTTCTCCAGGGAAGGCAGCTTTGAAACAGACTTCAAGCTACACAAAGATGCCCTGGCGTGACGAGCTCAGCCAGTCATCTCCTTTTGGCGGCACGGGGCCGTTGCATGCCTTGCCCGACGTCTCATTAATCCTCACCTTGCACCGAGAGCGGCGCTGGAGTAAGGAGGGGTCCCACGTGCCGGCCCAGGGCTGCAGGGCGAGCGGGGCCACAGGCGGGACATGGCAGGGCCGGGGCCACTGACAGGCTCACCTCTCTTGCAGGTGCCGGGGGCAACACCGACAGCGAAGGTAAGGGACCGTGGGGGCTTTGGGGAGGGGGAGCAGGGCCCTGTGCGCCTCCTGCCGCCCAGCACCATTCTGTGCCCTGCAGGCAGCACGGTGGAGACCGGGACCATCGCTGGCATCGCCAGCGCCCTGGCCATGGCGCTCGTGGGGGCTGTCTCCAGCTACATCTCCTACCAGCAGAAGAAGTTCTGCTTCAGCATCCAGCGTAAGCAGCCCCCGGGCGGGGATGGGATCGGCTGGGGCAGGTGGGAGAGGTGGTCAAAGCAGGGTTTGGGCATGCAGGCAGAGCTCTCGTTCTGCCCCCCCTGCCCCCCATGGGCAGCACAGCATTACTGGGCCCCCTACCAGGCATCTCACGTGGGCACGCGCTGCCAGCACTGCCCTGTGCGCTCACAGGCAGTTAACACCAACCCCAAAATAAAGGCAGGTGAATATCAGAGATAAATAAAAAACACAAGGTAAATAAAATATGAGGTAAATAAAAAACAAACTCTCAGCGAGAGGTGAAGACTCACCAGGTAGCAGCAAGGGAAGCACAGCGACACTGAAGCAGTGACTGCAGCCACAGCTGTGGCTGATACATCCCATCCCACCCCTCCCACAGGTGCTTTGCAATCACTGCAATTAAACACAAATTAAGCCACCGAGCTTCCCCTTCCCAGAAAACACCTTTGGTGCAAGCTGCCCCCTGGTGCTGCTTGGTGCAGCGGGTGCCAGCTGGGGCGCGTTGCCTGCGGGCAGGTGGCTGGGGACAGGGGACCTGTGCACCCTGAGGGGCCGTGCCCTCCCCAGGGGTGCAGAGGAGGGAGCGGTGGGTCAGGTGTAAGGGCAGGCGAGGCCAGTGTGGTGCTGGCCTTAGGGGGAGGAACCCCCCCCCCCCAAGCCCTTACAGGGTAGTTGCAAACAGCTGGAAAAGGCTGTCTTTAAACGAATCCATGAATTCTCCTGAGAGCCTCCTGTGCTCTGGGGGAAGGGTGTTTGGGGGCTGGAAGCTTCAGCTGGAATCGTGCTATTTTCCCAGTTGTGTCTGCAACAAACAGGAGCATTTTGGTAAATTAGATCAGCAGGGAAAGTCAAATGAATGTGATGGAATGAAACACCCTTGTATATTCCCCCCACTTAAATGATATTTTGGCAAGAATAAATAACTAAAAAAAAGAGAGTAAAGGCTTTGATGAGGGGGAAGCTGAGACACACAAAGCCCCAGAAAGGCGGCAGGAAATTAAAGTTAATTATAAAGGAGGATTAATTTAAGCCATCAGACATGGCATGCTGGGCTAATGTCAGGCCTTAGATGCATTGCAATGCATGACAGAAATCTGAGAGCCGTCAGCCACTGCAGAAGTGGCTTTTTATTGAAAAACATAAATTGCATTTGGTGTTATCCCTGCAAAACACACGTGCCGGGGGAGGCGGAGGCGGTGCGTGATGACCGCTTGCTGGAAGCAGGGAGGAGCAGGCTCTGCTTTCCTCAGCCCAGCGCTGTGCCAGCGAGGGAGCAGCTCCGCTGCGGTTTCCCCCTGCACGGGAGGTGCAGGTGGGCCCGTCAGGACCTGGGCAGGGGCGCAGCGGGGCCCCGCCGGGCTTTGCAGCACTCGGTTTGGAGGCATCTGAACTTGGTCACGCAGCGCGGTGTCTGGAGGCGCAGTTACAAACCGGGTGGTAGCACCGCCTGTGACACTGGTTCTGCTTTGTCCCTTACCTTTCAAAGCTGCAGAGGGACAAGGTAAAGGTGGGCTTTTGTCTTTCTGTAACTTCTGCTGCCCTCCTTGAAAGCGTCGCTGTGGCAGCCTCGGGGACCCCACGCCCCCGTGCTCCCTCACCAGACCCCGTGGTTCAACAGCACGTGTGCTGGGGTGTTGCTTCATCAACACAGGCTTGCTTTAAACTCCTGCTTACAGCTACGCGTAATTTAACTTTCAATGAAAAATGCACCACGTATCTATGCTTAGAAGCAGCCCGTGCTGCATAGCGGTCCCGTCTGGAAGAGGTACCTGTTCCATGCACTGCTGCAAGCTGAGCCTTGCCCAGTAATTAGCCTTGCTGCCTCACATGGTAAAGGTGAAGCAAGAGAATCAGAAAAAAGGGATGGGACTGGAAGCTCTGCCTTCTGAGTAAGCCTCTGTTGTTACTTGAAAATCCAGCAACGCTTTTTCAGCTGTGTTCATGGTTTACTGATGTTTCTGTATTGCTTTTAATGCAGAGGAGTTTGCAAAAAGGGCATCTTAGCTTTTACAGAAGATAGGCCCATTACTAGAGATTTTAAGGCATCAAAGCAAATCATTTCTGCTTTCTACCCTCCCATCTCACTCTCTTTATTGTTACTTCTCAGAGGGACTTAACGCGGAATATGTGAAAGGGGAAAACATGGAAGCCGTCGTAAGCGAGGAACCCCAAGGTGAGAACTTTGCATTCCTTAACCTTGCTGTATCTGGCCACAAAAGCAGCTGTAGTGAAGGACTTTCTTAAAGTCACTCATGCTGCACTGAGCTATAGTGTCTCTTTGAAGACACCGCTTAGGTTATGCTGTAGCTTTTTGTGAAACATCCACTACGACGTCTTTCCCTCTTTATCGTACACAAAGGAAAGCCATGATAAGAGACCAAGGATCTCATTCTGCAAACGGTGGCAGTTAATATTTAGCTTTCATGTTTTCAGCCATCAAAAGTGTCTTACACAAGAAAACCATGATCCTTCTTTCACTGATAGATAATCAAGGCTGCTGTAAAAGCTTTTCCAAAGTCAGATACAACCAACCAGTACCTGGCACCCGTTGCTTGCACTTTGGTACTATTGTGTGCTATTGTATTAATGATTTTTTTTTTTCCTCCCTAGTTAAATATTCAGTACTGGAAACACAGTCAGCAGAACCACCAAAACAAGACAGTGCAAAGATCTAAAGCATGGCCTGGGGCTAGAAAAGAATCAGTCAGCAGCAAACACAGAGATCTTACATGCTTGTAATTTAGCTTTTTATTTAATTTGAATCCAAAGCTATTTAACGTGTACTTAGGCTTGAACTGGCTTCTTATTGCTCTAGGCTTTAGGGTTAGGATGGTAGTATGTGTTTTTTTTTTTTTTTTTTTTAAACGAGCTATGTTTACATTGAAGTAATGCTGTAGGTTTGATTTCAAGTTGTATGCAAACCAACAGAAGGTGCTTCAGTAGTGGTCAATAAAGGACAAGGTCTTTTTCAAGGAGAATTGCTTACAGGTATGAGGACAGTGAAGTGCCTGTAAATAGCAATCCAAAGCAAACCATCCAAAACCCTTTGTCAATCACCTCCAGACAACTTCTGCCGTCAGTGATGGGCATGCATGTCGCTTCAGCAGCAGTGATGAAAACTGCACGTTTCCTGAGGGTAGACTGTGGTCCTTAGTGTAACTATACCTAAAAATAAAGTGCCTATGGGCAGGTCCTCAGGCTGAGGCAGGCGAGTCCCTGCTCCTAAGCCAGGAGTTGCGGATGCTCCACCATCATGCAGCACTGGGCTTCTGACCAAATCAGAGGACCTGATTTTCATGCCAAGTCATAAATACAGGTAACAGCAGCGTGTGCAGTGTTCACTTGTAGCAAATACCATTTGAATGCTTGGCTGTGCTAGCGATCAGAAGAGAGTTGAAGTTACCAAGTGGCATAGTTTGTAAGTGACATGAGATACCTGTATTGTCACTGAAACGAAATGAAAACTGTATGTTTGGATGCTTTCAAGGACAGATGGAGATCTCATTCATACCAGAGCAAATCACAGATTTAACCCAAAAGAAAATAAACACTGTATGCATCTGTTAAGACCTCTAACTCACTGCCACAAGACAAGTAAAGCTTAGCGAGATATGGTTCTCCACCTTCTCCTCCAATCATTAACACAACTAGTGAGAACACTTCCTGGCACATTAGGTAGACAAAGAATACAGAGCATCATCCTTTGGGTCACTACCTAACCTTTAAAAAAGGCAGAATTTCCTGAGAGGATGGGTTCTCCATTGCTGTCCCGTGAGGGGTCCCACAGTTTTCTGCGAAGCACCAGCGGGACACTGCGCTATCGGGTGATCATGCACCCCTGTGCCACAGTGTGGTACTGGTATCAAGAGCTGACCTTCACTATCTTGCAAGAACTAGTGTTCCTCCCCAGCCCTTTCTTATTGATGCTAAAAGGTGGATACAGCCACTTTCTGATGCATTTTCCCAAAGCAATGAATACTTGAAAAAAGCATGCTCTGAAGTGAAGGAAAATTCACCTTACCTAGTGTAAAAGGTACTCACTATTTATATATAAACCTGAAATGTGTGTATTTTGTAATGTTTTGCAAAGCCCAGATTGTGTTAATGTGGACTAAAAAAAGCATTTCGAGTCTGATGTACAAATTCAGAGCTTTCAGGTAGACGTGACTTACATGTGGCCTCGCCAATATGTGAATGAGCCTAGGAGCATTTCTTACAGCTCGATTTGAAGGGAAATTGCCCAGTAACATTGTAAGTATTTTGCAACAGCTGCATAACTCTTTGTGCTCTTCTTAACACTTGCATTTTTAAAGCCTTACAGTAGCTCTAGCAGAACAACTATGGCGTTTTATAAGGGAGACAAGTTCTAAGGATATATGGTGCCTCACATATATTTGTAACAGTCTGCAATCCAGCTCGTAACTAACTAGTACTACTTTGTCTTATGAATGTGTTTGGATTAGAAAAAATATTTAATTATCAGGTGTTCTGAGGTTACAAGCAGAAGAAATAGATACGGAATACACTCTATATGTTTGCTTAGTCCCAGAGTAAGTTTCATGGGGGAGCATGGTCTGCAGAATTCTGACCATCCCATACAGGAGGTCTGATTCCAACAAAGCCACACAGCTCAGTTTGTGCATCTACATTTTCAAACACCATCAACTGTTTTTCTTTCTTGGTCAAACATATTTGAAAGCTGTAGCATGAAAAATTTTTTTACAACATTATTGTAGATAAAACGTTGCAACATAACATTGATGAACACTAGGAGTCATTTTCCTAGATTAGATCAAGCAAATGTAATTCCATTTCTCTTTTTGCTGATGACAATGTTTTCTGTAGATGCAGATCATCAGTTTTAGTGCATTCCTGTTACATTGCACTCCCTGTTTGTCTAGTGGACAGTGCAATGGAGTGCTCAGGATTGCTTACAGGCTCTAACACCCTCCTTTGGGAAACGGTTAAACCAGGACATACAAGAAGCATGCATGTAATTCACAAACACTGCAGGTTTTTTGTTTGTTTTTTAAAAGCTGTTTCACTGAGAAAAATATCTGTTTTTAGAATTGAGAAGCAGACAGCACTGAAGTTGCTCCTTTCCATGACGCCTTTTTTATGACTTTGGTGAAAACTTATATGTTAATGTGATTTCTAGGTATAGTATATGGGAAAACAAATGCACAGTGAAAGGGAGCACTTTTTCAAAAGTTTATAGTAACAGAATTCAAAAACTCTTTCTCCAGGATTTCAAATGGGAAAATATTGACAAATACTGCAGTAAAGAAATTAAACCCAGTCTTCTCTTCAAAATAAGTGGACAAAAATCAAAACCTTAATGTGCTAAATGTCAGCTAAGGCTCAGATTGGTTCTTTGTTGCGGTCTGTTTACTTCTCCATCTGAACTGTCAGATCAGTCTCTGAGAATTACGAGTTCATACTTCACATCATTGATGTTTCAGGCATTATAGCAACTGAGAGGGTTCATTCCTATTTTCCTAATAGTGATGCAAGTTCTGAAACAACTGACACCTCTATAACTAACTTCATTTAATTAGTATTCATTCTCTCTAAACCTGGATGTGGAATTTTTAAATTTTTTGCACTTACGTTCTGTATACATGGCATGAACTTTCTCATCCTTTATTTAAAAAAAAACAAGGCAGGTGTTAAAACACTAGAAAACTAGTTTTTTTTTTTTTTTTTTCTTGAGTCCGAAAGTATATGTACATCTGCCCTGAGAGTTTAAGCAAAACTGTTCTGTGGGCTCTTTTTCTCATCACACCTCACATCTTCAGCTTAACTAAAGTTATTTTTAATGAAATGATTCAGAAAAGGTTTCACAATTATATAAAAAACAGAGAATTGAAGGAACTTAACCAGCTTTTATCCTGCTGTTTATTCTGTCAATTATTTGCATTTTCCGTCGGCAATACTGTAGTAGGTTCTTCATTTATAATACTGTGACATTAGATTCTTCAGTTTAGAATACCCTGACATGAATTTCAGATTTTTTGGGACTCTTTAATAAACTCAGTCATTTTCATGCAACCCTATTAATGAACCCTTACAACTGCTATACTTGTCATTGTTAACTATTCATTTGTTGTGATAAAAATGGAATTAGTCCACAATACCGTTTCAAATTCTGAAAAAGCAAAATGACTAGACAGGCTAAGGCCTTCAAATTTGCTTCTGCAACAGACGAGGTTCAGGAACAAATGAAGTTCAGGAACAACAGTATTGTGAAATTAGAGAATAATTTCTTTTGAGTGAAATCCTTATCTAAAAGCAAAGCATATTGTTACTGATGCAGAAGTGATCTATACTAAATGAAGGTTAAATGTTCTGCTGTGAAAAGATAAGACTCATTTTGCTAACGTGCATGTAAGGGTCATGGGGGGAAATATCAGAATTTGACTACCTTTGGAAAACAACAAATAAAACAAACTGACTAGAAAGACGTTTTAGACTTGTTTTTTTTCATGTTGCATGTTGTGAACTGCAAATGGTGGACCATATCCTTTTTATACATAACCTCTTCTATAACTACACTAAAGACTTTATTTAAAAAAATAAATACAAAAAAAATACCACCCAGAACCCCCAAAATTGGACTTTTTAAGAAAACGCGTATCATTAAGAAAACTTTAATTTAATAGTAAAAATTGAAGTATTTAAACACTCACTCCATCTCTCCCTCCTCAGGTTACCCAGCAGCTAAATTCAGGTAATGCCCTATGTCCCTGGCTGCACTCAGTGTAGCTTAGTTTTCAGTCCATTTCACCGCCACGGGTTTCCTGCAGTTTTCTTTATATTATCATATCCAGTAGATGAATCTCCCATGCGATGCAAACTAAGTTTTTGGCCTTTGTATAATGATGCAGCGCTTAGTCTCACAGTTAAACAATGTGTTTTAGATTTCAAACTACCTACTTCTGACTCTTATTTCTTGTAGAAATAAAATTCTTTCTTCCTGACTGCACATGATCTGGCAGCCAAGAGATCTCTGATAGGATATCCACTTAGTTTAGATGTGCTCTCTCAGCAAATGGACATTGCTTTTTGCATTTTAACATAAGAAGAATGTTAAAATCAACTCAACTGGGGAATACTCTGAATTGCCCATTTTACTTTGTCCTCTGCTGTGGGGATCAATCCACACAAATCGGAGTTGTTGATCCCTTATTTCCAGCTCTTTGAGAAGCAGCCATCCTTGGTGCTACTAAATACGGCATATGACTTAGTACAGCTTTTCTTGAAAACTAAGGGAAAAATCAAACGCTTCTTGTTTAAAGCATTAACTCCTTGAGAGGAAGGCTGCCAGTGCAGGGGACAAAAACAGGCAGATAAGACTGTTTACCAGCTTTAAAATCAGTCTTCCATTTTTCTGAAACAAAAAAAAATAAAGACGACATCTACAAAGAATGAAAAAGGGTAATTAAGCTCTGAAACAGGACTAAAATGGCAAAGTGTCTGATGCTGATGATTCAACTTTACAAGCAAAAGCTATTTCAATTGCTTACCATGGCTTCAGCCCATTCTGGGAAACTGGATTCAGGTTGTTCCCCCTCTCACGTGTCATCTACACTAAGAAAACCATGCAGGTCAAAGTTAACTGCTTGCTGTCTTTTTGCATATTCCCTTTATGCTCAGTAGAGTCAAATCCAAAAAACACAAAGCAAAAGAAGATCCAGCTATTGAATTAGAATTTAACAGTTCTGTTCAAGGTCCGTCAAATGGGGAACAGGGTTCTGCTCTTTCTTCAAACAGCTCAATACTGCCTTATTAAAAAATAAAAAATGACTATTAGTTGTTAAATCAATAGGAAAACAAATCTGAGTATTAGGAAGCAGACTAAATACAGAGACAGTGTATTAATCACCTCTTCAGTATAAAACTATGCTTTAACTAGCACATATGAGCTATCTTTGAAAATTACCATGGTAAGTATATAGAAAAACATCCATTGTGCTTACACAGGTTATAGCAGGATCTCTCCCCCATTGCTATCCCTTCTGATCAGAGAAGATTCACTGAGCTATGTTGAAACTTGTGGATAAACAGGCATTAACAGTTGAAATAACGGGTAGTCTCAGCGAAACTGAATTCTCAGATTTTAGCTCTAGGAATCTAAGCTTTTAAAAATCTCACAATGCCTAAGCTAATCCAGTCATCACTTTTACAATAATTATAGAGGAAACGTTGCGACTATTAGCACCAATAAAGAGAAAAACTTCAAAAGATCTTCTTTAGCACTGCATTTGAGAGATAAAGTGCTTTGCTTTAATATACAGTTAAAATGTCAAGAAAATCTTAAGTATGGAAGAGTTTAATTAAATACCAGCTCAACATATTTTGGCAATGTAAAATTCACTGCTGGCATAATGTTTAGCAGAATCATCTTTACAGAAAAACATTTTTATTCTATTTATAAAAAAACAGAGGTTGATTAAGAGACGCCACATCGCAAACGTCCCTAAACTTTGTTCCTGTAGGCAAATAACTATTATAAAATGTATTTACTATAACAAAAGGGACATGCTGAAATACCCTCCACTACACAGTAAACTTACAAGAATGGATACAGTGCATCTGCCTTTCCAGTTGAAGTTGCAAAAGTGCTAAGCTCACCTTACTCATTAACTATATGCTTCATATATGAATGCAGAGAAACAGAAAAGTGCCATCTCATATTAAGAACAAATGCACAGCAATAAATGACTACTCACAGACAGTAAAACCCACAATCAGCATACAGAACCGACTCATTCTTAAGTACAGGGCTTAATTCCCATCAGCAGAACTTGGAGCAGTACAAGCATGAGTTAAAAAGCAGAGCTGCAGCATTTAAGCACCTTAAGGAAAAGAACCAGATTCTCATGAAACACAGTGAGGAAAAGAAACAAAGGAAAATTTTCAATGTGCACCATTTCTGGACCTTCCAAGGAGCCCACTGAATAATTTTTCAAAAAGCTAGGTGTTAATCAAATCTCTCTAATATTAATATTTGGGGGGGGGTATAAAAGAAAGTTGGGAATGCATATTTTATATGAAAGCACAGATACATTATGCACTTTAGAGAAAAAAATGCTCTCAGCAATTTAAAAAACAGAAAGCCAACCGGCTTTATTTCAAGCAAACCAATTAAGCTCATATTATTTAAAAACCTTTGTTTGACAAAGTCATTACAAGTTAAGGTCTTGGAAAGAGTTTGGATAGGCAGGATCAATTTTCTGAACTTAGAGCTTAAAAACACGGGAGTATGCATATGTTTAACATCACATACACGTGTATATATAAAGGACACAGCTTTGCATTTTGCGTGTACACTTTATAACAAAACACTTAAAATGTGGAGCTATACAGACTATACAATTTACACAGCTGGGTGTCATTTCAACCCCAAATATTACCATTTGCTAGAAAACACTTTTACTTTGTACAAGACCTTGACATGATTAAGTTTACCCCTCACTCAGGAGGCTGAAACTGAACAATAAACTAAACTGTCAAAAGACTTTATTTCAACTTGTACAAAAGGCATTAAAAAAAACTAAAATACATGCTTTACCAAATATATTACATCATACAAGTCAGCGTGGTGTATTTGACAAAGCTAGCTTAATTTCATCCACTTTTAATGGCATATTTAGTTGAAATGAAAAACTGACTACACTGGAAAACATTACTTTAAACTGGAAAACATTACTTTAAAATCAATTTCCAAGTGCATCAATTACCTTAAAAAAAAAAACACAATTGCTCTTGCCAAAAAAAAAAAAAAAATACTGTGTGAAATAAGGAGCTTCTCTTCCGAAAAACATTCTTGGTGTTCTGTTTAAGCATCATGTGTCATTTCCTTTGATTCTCTCAACTAGGCATGGTACCCTAGGCAGTGTGAGAGGCTTTTTTCTGTCTGCTTGGCAGATGGATTCCTTTTTAGGATGGTTAAATTGTTAGTTGCTCAAAACCAAGTTTAATTTCACAATTGGTGATTTAGCTAGAGATGTCAAAACATGTGGGAACTGCCAACAAGAAAATACATCACATCTATTGAAGCTCTTTTTGGCCTCATCTTGATAATATCAGACACAGTAAGGCATGTAGATCATAGCAATTACAAGTCACTCACAGTCCTTGTGTGATAGGAAAAAACATTTCACCCTCCTCTCTGTATTACCTGACATAAACTGTGTAACAAAAGCCATGTGAAACATCACACAGAAGTGTGTACTGGTGTGGCTGAATGGGAAGGAGATGAACCTCTATCAGAGGAGGAAGAAATGGATCTTGTAGCAGCTTCCCGCTGCAGGTCTTCAACCTTCTTCTGAAGCTCAGTCCGGATGGCGAGGAGTTCTTTAAGATTCTGATGGATTGGAACCTGCAGGTAAAGAAAGAAGAGGTTTACTTTGACTCTAATATTGAGTTATCTTCTCAAGTAATGCTTCCACTGCTTTCAACAGTAACACAATGAATCCAACAGCTATGAATTTCAGTATATCAATATTTAGTGAGAGTGTTTCCTTAGTCATTTGAAATGAAACATTTCAACAAACTGTCCCTTTTTAACAACACAGTTGGCAGGGAAGCCTATTCAAAAGATGTCTGCAAACCAAGTTGTTGGGATACCAAGCACACTCCAATAAATGTACTCCTATCCCTTACCACTACCACCTTCAGTTGAACTTAAAATGCCTTCCCCGAGAACTATTTCCCCTGCCTGTTGGGACAGAACTTGTTACGTAAAGAGAGTAGAGTTCACAAAGCTGGCTCCATACGGAGCGTCTTGTTACTCTTCCAGCCAGGCACCTTTCCAAGAGTCTGACCCCTTCCAGCATGTCAGTGAGAAAAGCGCAGCAGGCAAGTGAGTCACACTGGATCTCCTGGAGTCACACACTGTTAAACCTTTTGTAGAAGTGGCTCATACAGGTTTCTGCCTCTGCTTCTGACAGTGGCACGAAAAACACCAGAGACTTTGGCCAAGTGTCTGCATCAGAGTTCTAGGCAGTTTTCATGTTCTTCTGGAACATTCGAATATATCATGGACAAAGGAAGACCCAAATCACGTTGTTTTTTGCAGCTGGATCTGTTTTCTCAGACAAGCAGAGAGAGACCTCCCCTTCCTCCAAATGCCACAGAAAGGCCAAAAAAGTTTGACTGTCAATTGCTTTTAATTTATTTTATTCCCTATAAACTCTGAATTGCTTACAGCTTTTGGAAAGTGCAAGACAGGAAAATAATTTAATTGGGCTGTCAAGACAATCATAGGGAAATACAGCATTGGGAAACCCATAGATTGCTAGACATAGTAAGTAAATTATACCCTATGCTTCTGGAATGGCAGGCTCCAGAGAACTGTGTTCACCCAGGATCGCATCCTACTGCTTAGAAGTAATTGCAGGGCTGGGATGCACACCTGAGCATGAAATTCTTACATGGCGCTATGTGAAGAAGATCTCGAAAACCAGAAAGGGTTTCTTTTCTTGCTGCCAACACACAACTGAATCACAATTTAAAACTTTGTGAATTCAGACTTTTAAAAGAAATTTCATTAAAATTTCATTAAAAAAGTGCACTTGATAGGTCAATTTTCAAAATCTAACACTTGTGTTTCTGAAATAGAAAAATCACATTTCACATTTCATTTCTAACTTTAGTTCTAATTGAATTTTAACTTAAGAGAATAAAATAATACCAAATAGTCTATTTTAAAGCAAGTGAAACATATTTTTGACTGTACTACTTTCTTCTTGTCTTGTGGCTTAGCCCACAAACCGAAACTTCAGCATATTCACGAAGTGCTGCTACCAGTACCTTGGGAGTCCTCAATTCATCCAGCATGCGATCTAGAGCAATTTTTAAAGCATATCTTTTTGAGTCTGCGGCAGAACAATCACTGCACATCACCAAGCAAGCTCCCGATGGTGCTGGAGTCCTGCCTTCGCTGTGGAAAGAATCCTTCCTCCTTCCAGTCTTCTCCCACACCCAGCACACAAATTCTTTAGTAAGTGAGGTCACAAGTCTGAAGACAACAGCCTCCTTCACTAACCAAACACAAAGCACACCCTACAGAAAGCCAATCACATTTTTTCTGAGGCAGCCTACAGAAAATAAATACACCTTAAAGTGTGCCAAAACTGAGCCTGGTGATGAAGTTTCCCAAGATGTTGTAATACACGCTATAGAGAACTCAAATTTCAGTGGAGACCAAGACTTTCTGGACTTAGCACTCCCCTCTATTTTTTTTTCCTCTTTCCTCAAGTACAAGATCCCTTCTTCCTACACTCCCACTTCAGAGTTCTTTATGAAGACGTTTTTCTGAAACACTCAGGTCTGTGACAGAATGATTTACCGTTGCTATCATTAGTCACGCCAGCCCTGGGTCACAGGAGATTTGTACACCTGATTTCTGCACAGCTTAATCATGATTCAGCTTAGCAGGCCAATTTCTCCTAGACACCTTCACACTGGTGTTACCGGTGTGTTCCACTGCGTAGTGCTCAAACTCCCACAGAAAGCAGTTCCGTACATCTGGCTTTTGGGGAACCCACTGCAAATCCTTTTGGGACACAGAGCACAAAAGCCACTGAAGAACTTGGCACACTATGTAAGGTGCTTAGGGGAGAGTGGATGCTCTTCTCAATCCTTCGTCTGCATTCCCCCAGAACCACTCAACAATCCACGTATTCAAACTTGGATGAAAATGCTGTTCTCCCCCTGCTTCCATCTCAAAGAGCAGGACCATCTTAAAATAAATCCTCTAAATAACAATAATGACATTTTAAAAGGCAGTGCATATTCAAGTTATGGAAAAAACTCTTCAACATGAAAGCTGAAGAGTTCTGCACTCAAAAAATCAGAAAGTGTCAGAATGAAGATTACTTCTCCACACTTAATTCAGCCTTCCTGTACATCTGTATAAAATTGTTGGTTAAATAAACATTAAAATATTCGTTTCCCCCTTGTATTCCTGATTTATTCAGTGCACAGTTTGATGCTACTCAATTAGTAAGCAGTTTTTCAATATTTAGTTTTCTTTGCAGTGTCTGACCCCATCCTTTATTTATTCTTCCGAAATTAAAATGCTCAGTTTTCCTAACGGACTTTTCTGCACTTTCATCTCATGTTGAGAAACAAATTTATTTCTCCAGCACCCTAATGAGGTAGGGGAGCATTAACACTCCATTTTCACAGACAAGGATATGGAACGAGCACCTCCTAATTTGGATACCTTGGATCTCAAACTGGTTTAACAGAGAACTTAGGAATTCTGCAATTCAGCCTCCTGGGTATCAAGCAGGACACCCAGTAAGTAAGAAAAACACACACGGTGACCACTCGCTCCCGGTGATCTCCCTTTCAATGGAGGGATCCTGTGGCAAAGGTAGGGAGAAACTTGAATTCTCCAGAGCAGCATCCTGCTCCCTCACCCACAGGACAATTCTTTGTCTCCTGTGGGCATGGCCCCTCCAGCCAACTGCTTCCAAACATGAGGTTTAGATTCCACAGACAACAGCATCCTTCATGACCCTGTCTAGATCACCCCAAAGAAAACCATCCCATAAAATGAGTAAGATGGGCTCTGCAGAACTTAACGTATCATTATGACTTAAATAATATATAGCAACTATATCAAGAGACAGGCTGAGTGCTGTCACTTCCTAGTTTTCAAGTGCTTAACTCTGCAGCTTCAATTAGACTCTTAATACAGATTGGGTGAAATTTAGTAAAGAAACTATTTTCTCAGATTATATTCCAGGGTAGGACAGAAAGCACAGACCTCCATCATGCTGAGCATTATCCACTCCTTGTTACTGTTCCCCATTAGTCACAATTCTCTCATCAGCAGCTGTATCAAATCCATCTTTCCCTTTCTAACTCCATTTACTCTCAGTCCGTGAGAATTTTCTGAGATTGTTCCAGCCTCCAAATTGGATTAATTTTTTCCAGGATATGACCAGGCACAATTCTGAAAGATAATTTCTCTTACTAGAATCTCGTGTTTGCCCTAGAGATGGAATATTTAGAGAAAAGCAGCCCTTCACCCCAACAAAAGGAAACCTGCAATACCAGTATTTTCATAGGGGAAAACATTTTTCTTAGTTGTACTCCCCTAAGAAACCAAGCCTTTTTGGATGAAGTTTTACAAAACAATTTGGGCAGACACATACACTTGGCGACTCAATACAAATCATTAAAGTCTGGCAAAGCTGTAAGCAAGACAGAGTAGGGTCTGGAAAAAAAAAAAGGTCATCTTTTAAATTTTGGTCATCTTTTAATAAGTGCATGTTAGATGCAAACGCTGCAAAACAAGTCTACATAAATATCATCGTGCCATTTCAAATGGTAGTGTAAACACAAATGATTTTCTAATGTCAGGTCTTTTCCAGGAAAAGATTTGTTGTTGGTTTGCATTTAACACAGCATCATGTGCACGCATACAATGCCATGTGGATGCACAATAATATAAAACAAGAAGATTTCATACACTAAACTTCAGATACATATTTTCATGTCCTGTAATAACATGTCAAATTCAGTCTAGAGAAATCTTTCACACTTTCAGAGTATTTTCAAACAGCTGACAATAATTTACTCATTAGTGATAAAGGTCCATGTTAGAACTGCATATGCTTTGGGTAAGAAAAATGTGATATAGGCAGTTGAACGATATAAAAAACATTATAGAGGTTCTTTTTATAAAAGAACTGAAAAGCAGCATGGCATGAGGAACTGCATTTTCTCCAACATATCTTCAATTCTGCTGCTGTAATTTCCCTTTCTTGAGAAAAACAGCAAATTCAAATGTGAAAGAATGAAAACATAGATAATGGTGCTCGAGAGAAAAAGGGGGGAAAAATAACAAAGCCTCAATCTCAGGTCACATGTATGTTTTTTTTAAATGAAACTGTTACGAGAACCAAACAGAACTGCTATCATGCAGCTTCCTACTACCTTGGAGGGAGAAAGAAGAGGATGAAGCATCTTCAAATACATTCGGTCACAAGACCCATGAAAATAATAATAATAATGAAAAGTTTACTTCATTTCCACATTTCCTAAAGACTTATTCCCAGGCAGAGCTGTTGCTGCCAGTGTTTCCTCATACCATCTTGTGCAAATTCTGACGGATAACTATCTACATTTTTGCCATTTCGCACCATTATATTTCAGCATGTGATTCCTCTCTGAAATAAAGCTTTCTTCAGAAGGGAATGAGTCCAGCAATCTTCACAATAATACCTGTAATGGCTTGCTATGAACAAAGTTCTCCTTTACTTTGCCACTGTGTAGAATAAAAGGAAGTGAAAGAGTGGCAGATTGTGCAAGGAACAAGAAGCTTAGAGAAGATCATTTATTAAAAGATCTTGCTATCACCTTAACCCTAGAAGTGTACACTTACACAGCACTAGTTGTGTCTCCATGATAAGCTTTTAGTACAGTCTTGTTAAGAAATCACATAATTGATCCGACTGAGATGAATTTGTTGGGAGTCTGACAGCTGATGCACTGCTTCCTACTCTTTCATCGTGCCTCTCAAATTAGGACTGGAAGCTCAGAAGATGCCTCTGGACCCACCACCCAGTTTTTGCTGCTTTACTCCATGGTATTGACGCTAGGTTTTCAGAAAGGCGTGCATCCTTTCCTTTGTAATACCAGCTTCCAGCCCATCACCTTAGTAATGCTGCTAGGCAACACCAGGCCACGAGAGCCAGTTCCCAATCATCTCTGTTCTGTACTTCAGGTGAAAGAAAATAGCTCCTTCTGCTGCACAAGAGGAGCCTACCGAGATGAAAGCTAACCCAACAGGGCATTTACATTTTTGGTGGCCTATAACTGGAAAATCGACTGGGCCACTTCTCATTAGGTCTTCAGGATGTTTTTCACATGTTATTTAAACTACTACCTCAAAGTGCTGAAAAACGATCAATTGTCTTTCTGTTATTTATCAAAATATTCTAGTAAAAAGTAAAGTAGAAATCTAAAGGTCAGTATACTAGATTTTAACAGATTGTGATGTATTAACCTCATCAGAAAAATCTGTCATTTGACTATTTATAAAAAATAAAATCTGATTTCTCTAGTAACATAAAACTTTCTAAAAAATGATCAGAAGTTGATCAAACAAAAAACCTGGCGTTTACATCTAATACAGCTTGAAATACAATCCAAGCAGGGACAACAGTAAGGAACTGGCCAACAGCGCTAAGTAGTGGGGATAAGGGCCTGGATCCTTGGAAAGTCTGACCTTGCTCCAGACCGGCAGTACCTTGAGAAGACTTTAAGGTGTTGTTTGTTTGTTTTTTAATTTATTAATAGTTACTACTGTAATATTGACTCCGGAGCTAAAACAAATATGACTGAGACTGTATGTTGCTCCCCTCCCCTCAGAATCAACTTAAAATATAAAATAAAAATTAAAAAAAAAATCAACTTATCAAGAAGATTTTATTTAGCAAAGTTCTTAGATTTCTCTTGCTTTTAGACGATTCACGTTTTTGCCCATTTCAACACTCTTCAAGTCTCCAGTCCAACTTTTCTATATCAAGCCATGATTAAGCTTAGGACCTACTCTTGCTCCTCACGCAAGCTATTCACTCATACCTAGTTTCTACTCTCGCATTTCTTCCCTGCTACTCGCATCTTCTCCCTTCCCTTCCCTATATATGCCTATATTGCCAGTTGCCCTCTCTTTCTTCCCTCTGACATGAGCATTCTCTTTCCCTTGTAGGATTGGAGATGATTCTCCCACTGCTAGTGATACTTGCAATATTGGACACCCTCCATCCTGCCTATAATAAGATGAAAAATACTTAGAACATTACTAAAGAAATTTCCTTTATTGCTTAAAATACCATTGATATGAAATCATTTTTAGTTGAATTACGCATGTGCACATCAAGAACAGAACCTGGTGTAGCATAACTCTCAGAACAAGCCACTTCACAGTTATAATAAATTGGTCCTGCCAGGTGAGGACATGAGGAAAGAGAAAGTTTTTGTTTGTTTTTATAATTATACTTACACAGAAGCTACAATTACAATATACATACTACAACACATATAAAAACCATACAGACATAAGACAGCTTCATTTCCTAAAAATTTCAAATCTTCCTCTTCATAGAATTACTACAGTTCACTTTCAGTATCGATTTTCAGGTTTTCATTCCCAAGTAATCCTTCAGGATCCTGAAGTGCTTTTGGATAGTAAAATTTGTCAACACAAGGATAGTTATAAAAGAAATTATAATAGCTAGTCACTTATAGTACCACCAAGTCTTAATTGGATGGATATCTACTGTGTATTACTGTACTACCTCAAGGACAGCCATTCACATGAAAATTGTTCAACAGTGAATGCATTTTGTCTTGTTCGGTGAGTATACTTTATCTATTTTAGCAACAGGGAAGAAAGGTTGCAAAGAAAAATGGTTATTTTAAATTCATTGCTTGACTTAAGACTGTCAGTTTTTCCAAAAACCTGCTCTGTGCATTGCAAAGACAACAATATCTTTCACTCAGGCTTTTTGTTCCTCTTCATGAAGAGCTGAAAGTCTGACAGACTTGCTTTTAAAACCTAGTTAACAGTATATTCACAGAAAAAGTCAATCTCAAACGATGAAAACAGCAGTTTTCTATAATAATCAATACTTCCGCACTTATTGTAAAGGTATGCTCCTGGAAACCAACCAAAACCCCCAGGCCTTCTGGAAAAGCAATGACTAGTAAACAGAAATTATGAATTCAACCATGTGGGAACTGGAACACAGATTTTGCAAATAACTGTATAGATTTACAGGCTCAGGAAACACTACATGCTACAGACTAATGCTGTTACTTGTTAAAACCTACAGTCCGTTTAGCTTTTGACATCTGATAGATTAGAGCAATGTTTTGAGGGCTTGCTCTTCAAAATATGTTAGAAACAACAACAAATTAAGATTACTTGTACAGTATTAGTTTCTCCCTTTCTGTGCATGTTCTGACGCAGTGCTCATTACAGGATAACAACCTTTTTTTCCTCAAATAACTACAGATTCTTTCAGAACACAGAATAACCAGGTAGCCTGTATTTTATTCCACATCAATTGAATGTGGACAGGTTTATCTGCCGATGCATGTTACCTGCAGTACATCATGCTCTGGAAATCTTGACTCAGACACACAGACAGAAAGAGAGAAACAGTCAGATACTGTAAAGAAACTTGCCTCACCTCACAAGAAACTCTGCACTAAATGAAGGATGAAATCTAGCTACCCAGGGCAATACTCAACCACCTAACCCACGAGGTACTTCCTTCTCCTGACATCTCCTGCCTCATTCTTTCATGCAAAAAGGATGGACTCAAAACCATGGATCGTGGACCAGCAATGCCAAGCATTTCCAGAGCCATATGACGGCTTTGTCCTGCCACAAAATGATGTTAAATCAAATGTGTGAATGTTGCGAATACTACAACCAATGTCAACAACATCAGAGAAGAAAATGCCGTGCAACTTGACTGAAGGCAGGTGTAACGGTTATGGACACCCCATGTGCCAGACAGTAAGTTATATCCAGTAAGTGGAACACAAAGCATCTCAGTAATTATGTTTTCCATTATAATCTCAGCTGTTTTCCCAGTAACACTTAGCATCTTATTTGTACTTTTAAATATGCAAATTTTTTGTTTATTAACAATGAAGTTCAGCTGAGATCTAATCAGTTAACTGTTCAATACATCAGATTCTTCTATAATTTCTACACAGCATAAAAAGGCAGCAATCATTGTAACCTATTTATATGCTTTCCAGATCATTTCTGCATACACTGTACAAACAGCTATTTATGCCTACCTTTTGTTTTCCTTTTTTTAAACAGCTATTAAGCTATGAACAGACTATCCCTGGCTGCTCATGGAATCTCTGAAGACTGCCTGCAGCAGACAATCCTATTCCACTAGCTGAATTGAATTTCTTTGTCGTAGACAATGCTAATCTTAAGTTCTGGATGAAAGTCTGCACACGCAAAAAAAGAATGAATTTGAAAACTCATAAGGATTCCTACAATATTCTCTCTAGCACAGAGGCCAAACATCCAGGAGAACAGAGCTTAGAGAAAAATCTGCAGGTATAGAAAAATTAAAAGAAAAACAAGTTTAAGCCCTGTACTCCAAGGGTTAAAATGTCATTTGCCAGAAGCCATAAAAACCACTAAACATATCCTAATAAATTATGCAAATTTATCAACTAAAATACATTCTTGCCCTTCCATCTCACATAGCAAGCCACAGCTTGAATTGAAAGGACCAGAATTTTTACTCATGCTCTGCATACATGAATTGTAACGAGTTTACTAGTTTGAAAATACTGCCCCTGCAGCAGCCATTCAGGAACATCATCTGTTGTGTTCTCCCCACCTTCCAGAGCTGCCCGGGCAGATATCTAACTGACATCTGGCAGCCAGAACTTCTCAGACCACTGCAAAGAAGAGGTCTGAATGACTGCATAGGAAAGGAAAGAGAAATAAATGGTATCAACTGAAAAAAAATCAAGAGCATCATACTATCTCATCTATTCCAGGCTAGTAGAGTCACCTGTAAATAAAGCATCAGGTACCCACAGAGCACACGTCTCTGTATAGAAGAATGAAAGAGCTCATCTTCCACATGTCACATACAAATACACATTTCTCCAACCAAAGGGAAAGGGCAAATCTGAAAAAAAAAACCTCTTCCTAGTCAATGAATTTAAATATGATAGGACTAAAATCTATCTAATTTTCTTGGGACAAGAAGTCAATAATGATGTAACACCTCCAAACTGAAACCAAGGAACGTTTTATTTCACTTAAGAATTAGAATGACCTTGTTGAAGCACAGTTTAGCAAAAAGTGAATCTACAAGAGATGTCCACACTTAACTTAGAATTTTCCACATTGTTCACTTCTCAAGACACTTGCGCTTTGAACCCTCTGGAAGGAGGCTGTGTGTCACCTATGATGTGACATATGTGAATATGTACCATTAATATGTAATCTTTTCTTTACAGAACCTCCAACAGAAAGGCAGTGAGCAAAGCATGCCACTGAGTATAACTTGGTGACAAAACAGTTCTCGTATTTTCTCATTATGTCACCTCTTCCCCACCACTCATTTCTTTTGGACAGGGACTGACTTTCACGTGTGTTTACAAAGGCTGCTCACTTTCAGGGCCTATAGATCCCAACTAAATACAACTGATAAACTGACATTGCTGCAGGTCAATTATACTAAAATGTGCATAAACCATGCAAATGTTTTCCAGCAAAAAGGCTAAGGGAAGATGACATTTTGCTAAAAAGCAGTTGACAATTTTACTTTAAAACCATAAAGATTAAAATACACCTTATTTCAACTTTTAACATGTGCTAGAAACAGATACCTAACATTTACAGGACTACAGCAACCAAAACTGAACAAGTGAGGGAAACAAAGAAGTTCAGAGGAAACATCTCAGTGAGAAGGAAAACAATCCACACTTCTCCTGTACCTTAAAAGGTATTTCTCAGATGCCTGGATTTCTACCAGTGTAGTGTCCTTGAAATTTACTTAGGAGCACATCTTTTAAAACAGCCCGTGACTTGTGGGTGTCTGATAAATTTGAAACTCACATCTCATGCTAACTGCTAGAAGATGAAAGCAGCTTTCAAATAGCCACTCAATACAGGTAATTTATCATAATACACTTGGGGATACCTTGAAACATTACCTTAATAAAGAGACAGTGTAGCACCCTCAGATATACTATGGTTGCAAAACAAACTGAATGCTCTTTCTTCAGAATTCTGAGAGCGTACAGAGCATTTGTCTGACGAGATTTAGAGATTTATCTGAATAGCAGACATTACTTATAAGAACAAATACTGGATGAATCAAGGAGCATATATAGGGAGTGTTTAATCTTTAGCATGCCAACTTGAAAACAGAAAGGTCAATTGAAAACAACTATGTGTAACACAGTAAGTTCAGAGAGTCTACAATTGAGTTGGTATGTAGTCCAACTCCTTCAGAAACTCCCGCTGTATTTTGTATCATTGTTGGTAAAGGGCAAAACGTGATTAAAGATAAAGTTATACTAAACTCTACAAGAAGGTTAAGGCAATAAAAGTATTAAAAAATGTTATGAAATATTATAGAAGTGTTATAAAAGTAATCTTCTGATAACAAAGTCTGTTAATGTCACCCTTCACAAATCAGGAAATTGATGCTGTAAATGCTATTCTACTGGTGACTTTAACGGACATTAAACATTTTACCAAGTTCTACCATATCCTACACCTTGTTATTAGAAAATCACCTTTTTCCCCATCATCAACAGACAAGAGTACTTTTGAAGTGAAATACTGCATTCAACCTTATGAAAAATAGTAATTTCATTTTTCTCTGTACTTTTCACTAAAACATAGCAGTCAAGTGAAAGCTCATACCTGAGGCCGCATCCTTGGGTTCCATCTGACATAGTAGTTGACCCACAGTTCCAAATGGTTCAGACTGGCAACAGGATACAGGACATGGTTCTCATAGTTTACGTAGAAAGGATTTGTGAATTCATCTAACTGACTGTTTATATAGGACCACAGCGATATAGTCTTTGTGCTTACCTCCTGATTAAAAAAAAAAAAAGTATACGGATTGCAAAATCTTAAAATGTGAGGTTAATATCTATATATCAGTAACTTTGTGAAAATTACCATATCTACTGCAAAACTGCACTCTGAAAACACTTCTAGTAGTTGATCATTAAGCAGCCTTAAAAGTTTAGCAAAACTTTTGAACTCTTGTTCCCTTACAAGGCTGAGAAAGGAAATTCAGGCATATTATTTTCAAAGACACCAAGGTCTAGTTGAGCAAAAGAAAGCTGCACTGGTCATAATTTACAGCAATGTCTACAGCTCCTTAAATCTATGGCTACACACTGACCAATTCAAAAACATTTAAAATTAAATTAGCTTTGAAAAGAACATCACTGAGGAGAATATGTAGTTTGAAAGACCCAAAATAGCATCTGTGGAAAATAATTATTCTGTTCTTCTGCCCACACTATTTGCTTCTATCTATTGATATTATACTTTAAAATGCCTATTTTAGCTTTATTTGCACTTCTGAAAGTTGTATTATTCTAAATGTAATCAGCATAACCATGGTTAGATCAAAGTTTCAAAATCTGAACCTAAATCAGATTCATCTTGCAATTTTACACTCCTTCAGCGTTGTAAAGCATATGTTTCTACTACCGCTGTGTCTTAAATTGCATTTCTTTATTGAGAACTGCACACGACTACTCATTTATCAGAGAAAGCTGTCTGGAAACCCTGCATTTGCTGAGAATGTGTTATTCAGCTCCATCTTGTGGTATTTGCATGCAACTTTTTCCCTACAGAAGTAGTAGACAAACCAGAAAAATAACAAAGCTAAATCTGCCAAGGAATAGTTACTTGCTCTAACACAAACATGAAGTATTATAAACAACAAAGCCAAAAGTAAGCAAAAGTATACTTGCAATACAAACAAATTAAAAAAACAACAACGTTTTTTTCAAACTCAAACCATTTCATTGAGTCCTAACTTCATTCATTTAGACATTTTAAATTTCCCTGATCTTCAACCACAGGGTCCATCAAATTATGTCCTAAAGTGACCTGCAAAGTCATACATGGGAGTTCCTCTGGAAATAGCTGAAGAAATGTTAATATCGCTTGATAATGATTATTTAAATTTGTGTATGTTAGATAGAAACATCTGAAAGTCAGTTTTCTAAACCCTCAAAACCTCCAACAGATAATAATTAAAGAAAAATGAGTGGCACCTCATTTAATAGAAGAGCATTCAGTACATACTTCTCATACCATGAAATTTCACGTCCATGCTGTCTTTGAAGACTATGTGGCAAATTTATCAAAAAACACAGCTTAAATGTTCTTAGGTCATGTATCCTAAGGATTTTCATATAAAATCAACAAATTAAGAATGTGTATTACAGAAGTTGTTTACCTCTTTTAATCTCTCTTTTTCACAGTTGCATAAGAAAGTCCCAAAGAGACAACTGTAAAGATGATCCAGAATGGTGATCAAAAACAACTCGTTGAATTCAAAGGCTGCAGGAAACTGAAATTAAAATAAATGGTAAAATTACTTTAAACTATATTTTAAGCAATGCAGTAAGGAAGAAACTCACATAAGAAAAAACTAAAAGATTCAGACAAGATTTTTTTTTCCCTATTTAGTGATTATTTTCAGGAAAACTCAGCAATTTCTGTAACTCCCACTGCAATAATTCATTTCACCTACCTACTTCTTTATAATACTTGTTCATACTTCTATATATATACTCCTTGGAGACAAACCTTACATTCATTATGCAAGTACACTAGTATACAAGCATAGAAATGTTAGCTAATGTGAAACTGGCGACAGAAAGCAATTCATTATAAGGACCCCTATCTAACAGTATTCTATTCTAAGCCACCCGAAACTGTCTTCAACATGAGCTTTATTTCTCTTGTTACAAGACAAGAAATCGGTTTGAAAAAACAAAAACAAACAAACAAACAAACAAACAACAATATTTAAGAGCTTTATTTCCAATTCTAACATGCAATGAATTGGATAGTAAATACAACTGCACATAAAATACGCTTAACATATATTTAAACATATACTTAAAATCTTTCCTTCACTTTTTACCCAAGTCATTTTTTTCGATTTCACCCCTTGAGTTTACCGTCAGCTATGTACAACAATCCTTTAATCCCTCTTCTTTCTATATTAGAAATTAAATCCCGTATATAAGAACTGTTATTCCACTGATCACCATTAGGTATTTTATTCACAAGTAGAGGTTACCTGATATGTTCTAGAAAAAAAAGTCTGGAAAATTTGAAAAGACACAAAATATTTAAGATGTATCTTAATCTGTAGTACTTCAAAAATCATAAAGGAAGAAATTAATACAAAGTGTATGGGCTGCTACCTATTCAGATGGAAAAGTCCTTCTTCAATCGTATTTTCTGATAGAACTACATATGGCAACTGCTTCATGTGTCAAAATAACTTTGTGTTCAGTATGAAAGGGTTCTCAAACACGGATATGGGATGATAAACATTTAACAGAAAAAACAATTTTAGAAGACAACATGAAAATTTAAAAAGTAGCATTTCTCTCATTTACCATGAAAGAGAGTGGTTCTAGGAGACTACTTTTTAGGACAAATGAAACAAATTTTTTTCATTCCCACTAAAGGAGTAAATATTTGCAGAAGTCTAAAATGCAATGTTACAGCTTCTTAATGAAGTATTTCCTTCTATATGCAGAAATCTCAAGTCAATATTTCAGATTGAAGAAAGCAGCGGACTGGGTTCTGTCTTGTGCCACCGAAGAATACTGAACACCTTGGCACAAATGATTCAAGAGCTATTTTAAATTAAAAAATGGAAAAAAAAAAAAAGACAAGTATAGCTAGGAGGAATAACCCAGCAGTTGGGACTGTAGATGAACTAGCTGATCCAGGAATTCCTCTTCAATGTCATCTGTGATTTATGAAGGGCGAATGTTTATGCATGTTGAAAGTAAGGAGTTGAATAACGCAGAATCATTGTGCTTGTATTAAAACCAGAAAGATCTACGTTTTAAGCAACATTCTTTTAAAAGAAAATTGATTTAAGTCAAACACTGCAAAAACATTCTCCTTCCAAGGCTTCTCAAGTTAAGATATACCAACTTTCAACATAAAATTTTGAGTAAGGAAACTATCAATATCACGGCTCACAGAAAGAATGGAGTGTTCCTGCTGACCCTGCTATGGATTATGCACCGTTCAATAACGTGCAGGGCTCACACTGGGGCTTCTCTCACAAATCAACAGTTTGTTTTCTATCACCTAGCCATTTGTTTCTATAAAACACATAGGAACTTGAGATTATCAGATTCTATTTTTCAGTCATGTTCAAAAGTTATCACTAACAGCACTCCCTTCTCTTTACATGCCAAAACTTAATTACAAGACAACAATCTTAACGACACATCTATGATTTGGAAAAAAAAAAAAA
>VXAA01002046.1:76396-99394 GCA_013399115.1 Anseranas semipalmata
TACAGAATCTGATAAGCAGGTTTGCCGGAGCTAGTCAGGAGAAAATTCAGTGCCTTTCAGATCTAAATCTCCTGCATCCAGCTCAAAGCAGCAATCAGATACGTAAAACAAAAATAATTTGCAAACGATCAAAATAATATTTGGAAATAACTTTGAGGACAAAGCCTCTCCCCTAAAGGGACTCTCCTTAACTGAAAGCACTTAATGAGCCTTGTCACATTAGGGTTCTGTGTTGTGATGGGTCCATACTAATCAGATGGATGCCGACATGGCTGCTATTCCGATCCAGTGAAGCATATTCAAAGTTCCATACATTAGTTGTTGCACTCCAACAAATTTATTAATAAGTGATAGCACTTTATTGAAACTTCGTCTTTGAATACAAGAGTTGTACTGTTGGAACCAATGTATCAAGACTATAAAGCTTCTATTACTGCTGCTGAAAAATCACTGACCTAAAAATTCTTTGCTCTGTAGTTCCAAGCCCATTAGCGTCTGTTTGAAGATTCAGGTGGAAAAATTCCCCAAATGAAAATTTACTTCTTGTCAAATCCATTAATTGTGAGAGAACACATGGGTCATTAAGATCTCCCACTTGATGCTTCTGGATTTTTTTTTTTTTTTCCAAAGGAGGTACTTAAAAGAAGAATTCCCTTGTTTAAAAAGCCTGATGATGCCAAGTGGCATCTGATTCAGAGGCATGCCAAATAAACTTGCTTTTTCATTTTATAATCAATAAACTCATTGTGTACTACAGTAGCATTTAAAGTTGAACCACTTTGCTGAATGGTTCTTATGACTGTGGAATTGGACTGAATTAGGTTAACTGAGCAGGATATCATAACAAAGTACATTACAGAAATTAATCCAAAATGCATCTCTGGCAACTGAGGACATCTGGTAATAAACACAATGCAGCTTTTTACCAACCTTAAACATACCTCCCTTTTGTGTAGGTACTGTGCAAAAGAGATAGGAAGATAATACTTGAACTGCAATACTACATGCAAATTTTGCAGTTTTGTTTGATTTTTAACAGGGCATCAGTATTTCATCAGATCACATGTGGCCATTCCAATTTGACATCTGCTGCTCAAAATCATCAGAATTCATAAACAGAAAAGGGAAATCACTTCACCATGTTTTTTATTAAACCTGATACCATTGTACTTCTCTCAAGTTCTCTATTACTGTATTTGTTTGTCATCAAGACTGTAAAAAAAACAGGGGAATATAAGGCTGTCAAAGATTAAGTTTCCTTGTCTGAAGCTATCCAGATGTCTGCATCTTAGTAGGAAGTTAGAGATTCTCTTGCTATATTAAATTGAATGTTTTAAGAATGTAATCCTCAGAACACAAAAGTAAATTTCTTGCTTTGAGCTCATGCCCAAGCACGAGCCCTTACACACACACCCTCCCAGTCATTAACACTTATTTGAACTTTGGAACATTTCACATATGTTTGCCATGGATTCTAAAGCACGAAACTAGCACTGTTTATGAGCAAGTGATCTACACAAGGATAAAATAGAATCCTGGTTTTCCTAGGTCTATGTCAAGGTAACCACAATCTTCACATATATTCTCTAGGTGTTGAAGTCAACTAAAAAAATAAAAGTAAGTGGGCAAGAACTCTCCAAGAATGATGTTCTCAATTTTTCATGCTGTAACATTAATGATTTTTCAATGACACTGCTGTTCATGAATTTCACAATGGTGAAAGGGATCCAGGTTTTGAACAGATGTGGTATTGCCTAAATGTTCCATAGCTCCCCCCCATCTTTATATTTTTTTTAACAAGAGGGAACTAAACTGTTTATAGCAAAAATTGGAGGCAGCAAGGGAGATCACAAAAATAGAAGAGGCTGCTCTTAATTAAGGATCTCCCCAGAGGACTTTTGTTCCTACCAGGTGTTTAGAACTCTTTCTCTTTGCTATTGTTATTAGCTTTCCTCTGAGAAAGGGGCAGAATTCTTCATTTATTTTCTCCAGCCATAATAAACATCACATTAATGCTGAAATACAGATACACAGAAAAAGAAGGTCTTCAAGCGACTCTGGACAAGGGCCCAGTATTACAGCAGTGAGCATTCCTAATGCACATAAGACAACTGTTTTGAATACAAGTTTTGGAAACTGTCACGCAAGATTTTTAAGAACTGTGTTCAGAATAAGAAGACTGAGGTAAGAGATTTGGGCATGCTAGCATCATATGGAACCAGACCTTTATCCTCCTCTCCTCAAAACAGATCACATAATATACAGACTCCAGTACTTCAGATTTTACTATAACAGCACAGATCAATGGTAGGCTTCAAGGAGAATGAAAAAGGAAAAAAAAAAGGGAGAGAGAGGGAGAAAAAGAAAGAAAAAAGAAGTCAAGCATTTCTAATTTACTTGGAACTCTCCATGTGGACGAGTTTCAGCAACCCATTAAAGAGTTGCAATATAAAAGCACAGAAAAATCTTAAGTTTATATTCACGTAGGTACAAATTAGGAAAGTGAAGGCTACAGCATTTTTAGAATTTAATTTATATCTGTAAACATTTGAGAATTTTAATATTTTGATATTTAAAATATTATTAATTTCAAAGATCTCCCGTTCCAGAGATAAAAGCAGCGGTGGAAGTCAGAAAACTTAGAATCCTAGAATCATAGAATATCCCAAGTTGGAAGGGACCCACAGGGATCATCAAGTCCAACTCCTGGCTCTGCACAGGACCCCCCAAAGATGAGACCATATGTCTGAGAGCATTGTCCAAATGCTTCTTGAACACCGGCAGGCTTGGTGCCATGATCATATCTCTGGGGAGCCTGTTCCAGTGCCCAACCACCCTCTTGGTGAAGCACCTTTTCCTAACACCCAGCCTGACCCTCCCCTGTCACAGCTCCATGCCGTTCCCTCAGGTCCTGTCGCTGTCACCAGAGAGCAGAGATCAGCGCCTGCCCCTCCGCTCCCCTCGTGAGGAAGCTGCAGGCCGCCACGAGGCCTCCCCTCAGTCTCCTCTTTTCTGGGCTGAACAAACAACTTCAGCTGCTCCTCCTACGTCTTCCCCTCTAGACCCTTCACCATCTTTGTAGCCCTCCTTTGGAGGCTCTCTATTTGTCTTATGTCCTTTTCATACGGTGGTGCCCAAAACTACAGAGAGCACTTGAGGTGAGACCGCACCAGCACAGAGCACAGTGGGACAATTCCTTCCCTTGACCAGCTAGCAATGCTGTGCCTAATGCACCCCCGGGTACGGTTGGCCCTCCTGGCTGCCAGGGCACACTGCTGGCTCATATTCAACTTGCTGTTGACCAAACCCCCCAGATCCCTCTCTGCGGGGCTGCTCTCCAGCCTCTCATCCCCCAGTCTGTACGTGTAACCAGGGTTGCCCCTTCCCAGGTGCAGAATCTGGCACTTGCTCTTGTTAAACTTATCTGAGATTAGGCTCACTTTGAGCAAAAAGTTCCCCTAAAGTGTGTGTACCACGCAGCCATAGTGCAACCAACTTCAGGAATACGTGCTATTGCACTGCAAATGAATGTGTTCTCCTACATGAATTACATTTCCAAGATAAAGACTAGGACCTCACAAAAATGTACTAAGCATCTTACCTGCTTTGTCATTTGCCAAACACAGTCAATGAACTGAAGGAAAATGGGAGATCTGTCTGCATCAGCATGATCATCACCTCCATGTCCTACTCTCTGAAAGTCAGAATAAGGTTTTCATTTCAGTCTAGTGTATTTACAGCATCACCCCAACACTTTAAAGCTGATATCTTCCAAAGATGAACAAGACAAGCAAATCTCCCATAATGTTAACCTGTATTTTTCAACTACTAAAAACGCATCCCAATATTCACTTATGGACATGCCTTTGCTGTTCAGCAGAGCTGTAAAGGCACTCAGTCAGCAAAGCTCTCCCAGTTGTTTCCCCATCTTCTATCACGCAGCTGTTTATTTCTATCAATGGGTCAAACTGGTAGGTATTTACTACAACTGTACTGAAACTGATTCTTCCATATCCACCTGCCATAACTACATGTCATTTCTCCTAAACCACCCCCAAGTTGGAGCCCACAAAATGTCATAACAATTTATGCCCTAATTCCCTGCCAGCCCATGTGTTAAATAAATACTGCAACCTTAAATCAGAGCAATGGTTCCAATGATTTTACCTTCTGGACACCTTAACTGTTTTCCTTGTTTTTCCATTCATAAGATTGTTACAGATGAAGCAATGTATTACAGTCTCTCTGCCTCGTAACAGTCGTGATTTTTTTAACCACTAAGTTCAAGCCATTTCATTATTATTTACTTTATATTAGACATATCTTTCATACCTCATACGAAGATTTCCTGTTAAAAAGAATAGCTCATAATTCTCCTTTACACAGTTTGACACACTCACACCATTAAAGGAAGGATACCAGAGATAACAACTAAAAAACAAAATAATGTGAGAAAACATACTATTCAAAATGAAAGAGCTGAAGGTGACAAACTGCAGGTAAATTTTTTCACCTTACCATTGCAAATCGGTGTCCAAAACTTATCCATTCTTTCTCTATAAGAATTTCAAACCCTTTGATAGTTCTGTAATAGCTGTCCAGCATAAGCATAGCTAGCGCAGTAAGCTGTGAAGTTCGATCCCAACCATCACTGCAATGTACCACCACAGATGTTTTACCAGATTCAATTTTATCTGCAATTCTTACTGCTCCGGCAAGAAGCATCTTAAATAAATAAACAAACAAGCATATTAAATACTAACCAAAAGTTATAATTTTATACTCTTACAGTTAAAATGTTCAGATTAATTACATAATCATCTGGACAACAATGCTTTAAACTAGGGATTTCCAAATGGTGGCATGCATACACCTAGAGGTACAAAAGCCAGTTTTAAACCACGTGCACGCTGCTGTTACCAGGTCTCCATTAGTAGTAGTACATAGCAAGAGAAGCTGGGAATCCCTTCTCTCAATTAAATCTGAAATTCTGTATCATGATGAAAATAGACACAAATACTGTAACCTATTCCAAAGGCTGAAGGTTCAGTGTTTTCAAAGTTCATCTTCACAGCAAACAATCACTCTTTCTTCCTCAGTTTTCAGTTCTCAACTACTGAGTTTAGAGAAAAGGACAAACCATCCAGCTAATCTAAATCAAAACACAACCCAAACAAAACCAGAAATTGCTGGCTGGGAGCCTGTGCTGATTTGTGCATGAAGTATTCACAGTATTCAACCCATGAGCAGGCCATTAATAACTTGGGTTCAGAAGCACAATGGGGATAGAGATGGCACAGAACTGAGACCACTTGTGTGAACTACTACTTCTCCCCCCCCCCAAAAAAAAAAACCCTCTCTTAGTTCTCTTTGGCTGCTCTCTAGATTTTTTAAAAATACTTGAATAACCTCCCTCCTGTGAAGATTTGTCTTTGTAACACAACCTATGATGGCACTGAAAGATGTCAGGGAAAAAAAAAAACACTAGAATAGGACCACAGGAGAAATTCATATCTCTGCATTCCAACATTAGAAAATGGAAACTTGCAAAATACTTGCATTCTTCCCTTCCCAGGCATGTAAAAACATCTTCTGGGAAGGAGGAATGCCTACATCCACTGGAGAAGTGCACAAGACCAGTCTTCAAAGCTATTCCAAGAGCATGCTTTAGACATGATTTTCACTGATTGTATCTTTTATGGTAAAACTGAAGGATGCTGGGACAGAAATATCAGGAAGCACTACAAAAGCTTGTATGAGAGAATGGAGCTTGTGGTCTGAACTAGTTAATTGCCAATTACTTCAGTTACAAAGCTCTACTGCACTAAAAATGCAGATATTAAAACAGTTTGGTCTTCAATAAAACCAGAAAAATTATCTGTATAATATACAGGTATGGAATAGTTTGCTCTATGTTGTCCTAAAGAGAATATGGATGCCTCTGAGGAAGTACAGCTGAAAATAAAAGGCTAGAACAGATACAGGCAATAAGCAGAGAATGGGAGACAGAAAACAGAGTTACTATTAATTCAGTAAATATATGTGGAGCAATCAAAGCATTTTATTCTACTTTGGACAAAAGTCTATAGAAAAAAGAACTGCTTCCTCCACAAAATATCATTATTCTTTACAGATGCTTCAAAATTTAGCAACCATCACAGTATTTCAGTTAGGGCTACTAATGAATAACTGGCTTTTAATTGGGTTAGAAAATGAGAATTGGTTTAAAAATAATTGACAACACAAATTCTACCCTAAAAGATTGAAAAAGTATCCTGGATGACGTGAGGAAATATCCTGGGTGTGCAAAACGTAGCAGGTGACTCGACCCATGTTGTTACTACTGTTGTCACACACACAGTGTTCCTGGTGCCGTCCCAGATACTCCCAGACCACCACCTGCAATGTGCTGTGGGGGCACAGTGCCAGGGAACTGAATTTCTGGTAATGGATCATATTAAACTGGAAGGCAATCCCACTGTTCTGAGCCAGAAAAATAGAAGAGGCATTAGAGTAAAGTTATGGATTTGTTAATTGCTGTTACGAGTCAAATCAAATAGGAAAGGAAGGCAAGCAATTACTGGATAAAAGTACAGGAAGATTTTATCAACACTGTTAATGCGGGAATGCCAGCTTTTAAGAAATCAGGCTGCAGTTTGTGCTGCCCACACTATAACATGAAGTATTATGTAAGTGACAGATTCATGAAGAATATCACGTGTGTCAAACCTTCAAAGTAACTTAAAGTTTCAAATTGCTAAGCTAATGTCATCTGTGAAACAATGGCATCAAGGTCCACTTCTGACATTGTGTAAATCCAGAAACCCCACTGAAATCAATGTCAGTGAAGGGTGACCACTGGCCCCAAAACCTCCACTTTTAAAACTAGACAATTGTATTTAAGGCCAGGCTGATTAAAAAAAAAAAAGTTTCCAGATACTCAGGTTCCCAAAGCTGCTTGAAATAGTCCAACTTCAAGCGAACAAGAAAATTACACTGTTCCCAAAAGATCATTACATTTGTTTAATTCTTAATTTAAGCATTTGCTCCCTCTACTGGTTCTCCTGCAGCAGTTAACAAGCACTAGTTATTAAAAGAGTATAACTAATGAACTATCCAAAACATGTTTTGCATGAGTGACATTTGAGGTAATTGCTAGTAAAACAAATTCCACTCCACCCATATTCATCGTAAATAGAGGAGTGAATGCGATAATGAAATAAGCTACTCTAAAAGCATTTCAGAGGTTAATCAGACTGTAAAACTATGATAGTGATTTATTTTAATACTATGTTAACTAATAGAGCAGATTATAGCCCAGTGCAGTACAGACTATAAACAGCCCATGAAAATGTAGGTGTCCAACACATGAACACCAACATCGCACTGAAGGAGGGAAGGATGAGAAAAGACTGCAGAATCTACAGTGAAGTATTTTTGGCAGTTGTTCAAATATAATCTGAAGTTCCCAGGGCAGTTTTCCAAAAAGAAGGGATAACCCTGGACTGCTCACAAACATTCTCTCTCAAGAAAATAAATGTTGTCCAACACCAGTGCTATCAGGAATTAACTCATTACCTACCAATACATAGAACTGGAAATACAAATTTACGATGGAATGAATGTACTTTACTTAAAATGCTATATTCTAGGTGACCATTTAAAAATGAACTGTTTTTGACAAGATTATCTTGATTAAAGACATGTGCTTAAATCTAGACATTATTTTAGTAATGTTTTCAAAAAAGAAAGTAAATAACATGGTTTAAGAAATAATTGATTTTTTCACATCAAAAATATTTTACCCTTATATATTCCAGCCAATGTGTGGAGTCCACATTTGATAACCACCGAGTCTCATCAATAGTAGGATAAACTATTTCTTTAAGTTTACGCAAGGATTCTCTCATTACATGTATATTATGAATTTCCAGAAAGACCAGCTCTGCATTTGGGTAGGCACTTTCACTTTCATATCCTCCACCTTTTGCCTGTCAT
Source organism: Anseranas semipalmata (assembly GCA_013399115.1). Taxonomy (NCBI): domain Eukaryota; kingdom Metazoa; phylum Chordata; class Aves; order Anseriformes; family Anseranatidae; genus Anseranas; species Anseranas semipalmata. Next base: position 84,395 of record VXAA01002046.1, read on the forward strand.
TCAAAAGGTAAAAACAGACAAAGAAAAGAACATGTACAGGACTTCAGTATAAGGTTGAAAGAGTTATTTCAGTCAAGTTTCAGGATTTTTTGAGAAAGGATTATTTTAGCACTATTAAGGCACATATATATATATATATTTTTTTTTTTTCTAAGAAGCAATAGGAGAAGTTATTTTAGATTAAAGAAATCCTGTATTGCAATAGGCTACATTAGAAACACATCCATAACGTTTCCGTTTTTACTGCTGAAACCTTTGGTCTTCTCTGAGCGTTACTGTATCACTTCTCAGGTCTGCCTTCATGCTGCCTTCAATTCCTACCAGCCTTTCCAAAATGCTCAAAGCAACTTAGCTTCCTTCCCATGCTCTATTTAGAGATCCCTTTTTATCTCTTTTCACATCAAGTTCTCCTTAACTTCATCTCTTGCTCAGTCTTCAGCCTTGGAATAAACATAGAACTACCACTGCTACTTATGATATCAACCTACCTTGTTTGTATCTGCAACGCTATTTTGTCTGGCATCAAAGATGATAAGTTTATGTGACTGAGCATTGGCATCCATTATTGTCTGTAAGTATTTTTCATCTTCTTTACAATGCTTATCATTTGGGCCAACTAATGGTTGACTGCACCGTGTTATTGTTGCTTGGCTCTCAGGATGAATCCAGGATAACACCTGGAATAAAGCAAAATGATTTCAGCTTACTATGCTAATACAAAAGCAGGAGGCCAGAAAGCAATTAGAAAATCACTGCCTACATGGCATAATTTCCTGGCAAATCAACAAATGCAAATTTAAGGACAAGCTGATGCAAAACCATATTGACAGCACACCAGCATCACTCATCCTAAACGAGGAGGAGAAATGGAGAGGGAGGTGCCGGTCTCCTCTTCCTGCTAACCGACAATAGGACATGCAGGAATGGCACAAAGCTGTGCCAGGGGAGGTTCAGACTGGACGTTAGGAAAAATTTCTTTACCATGAGAGCGGTCAAACACTGGAACGGGCTTCCTAGAGAGGTGGCTGATGCCCCATGCCTGTCAAGTGTTCAAGAGGCATTTGGATAATGCCTTCAGTAACATGCTTTAACTTTTGGTTAGCCCTGAAGTGGTCAGGCAGTTGGACTTGATGATCTCTGTCCCTTCCAACTATTCTGCTCTGTTCTGTTCTGTTCTATTCTATTCCTGATCAGATTGAAATACAAAGGAATTCTAAACATCTTAACTTCTATTTCTAATAAAAACTAAGCTTGCCACTGTAACTTACTAATTAGGAAAAAAAGAACAACACAGGAAGAAAAACAGCTTCCACGTAGAAATTTATGGACCTGTACACTACCTTGCTAAGCAGATCTACATTGTGAACACTGCCACCATTTAACACATTTAAAGGGGCTCTGACACTACCTGCAAATTTATCTATTCTCAAAAAAAACACTATGGCTGTAACACATTCCACACGAAATCAGAACAGAGGTTAATATGTGAATTAGCATCAGACACCACTGTGTTAACTCCAAACAAAAATGTATTGCACACCACAATAATCAAGCAATTAGACTCACATTTGAGTTGCCTTCTTCAGTTCTAAACCCATCAAGCCTAAATCTTCTTTCTTTGCCCCCTTTTCGGGAAGGAAGTGGGCCCATTGTTGTTAAACAAAAAAAAGCCTAGAAGAACTCTGATCACTTCTTACAAGCTACAAATACATAGAGCACTTATATCTCCTTGTAAAAGTTGCACTTACTGGAACTCTGCCTTTTGCTCTAAATGCTGCTACTTTTGAGAGGTCATCATCCTTTACACTGGTTGGCACAACAAGAACAGCAGGATACGTATCACAAAGCTCATAGGTGCTGTTAATTTTGGATATTTTCCAACTCTCGTTGGGCAAGCCCTGTAAGAAAGCAAAACGTTTTTGTATTTTTCAGGTTAGACCTTTACATATATGCGCTTGATACGCTACATACTTTTTTTCTTTTTTTTAAAGTGTGCCCACATTTTTGTCTTAAATAAGTTATAAACTTTAGGTCTTCAAATTGTATCGTAAACCAAAACACTGAAAGACTTTCCTAGTATCTTAAAAACTGCTATGCAAAATAACCATTTGAACAGACTCTACACTCAGGTAAAAAGTGATCATATAATGAAATAAAAATAATTTTGCAACTGGGAAACTAGATTTACAATGACAAACTAAGGTTACTCTTTTCTTTAATGATGCTTATTCAAAACCAAATTTTTATAGAGCCTATGTTTTCTAAAAACAGCACTTGGAAAATGTGGATTTAAGAAGGCATGTTACATAGACCAATTTGCTCAAGTACTCCAGCACATGTTGTGTCCATCACCTTCAGCAGGTACTCAACACTCTCAAAGTCAGGCCACTTGCATTTTATTATCTAAACATGAGATCAGACAGTCTCTGTATGTAGCCAGATCTGAAAACTTTGAGGTTTTGTTGTTGTTGTTTAAATGACTTTGGGGAAGGTGGAGAAAGAAAAAAATAACACACCGAGTATGTATATAACTTACCTGCCTCTTATATTCTGCCATTGGATCATACACTTTCCATCCATTAACAGCAAACTTTTCTTTATAGCTGAATGCAAAAAGAGGCTAAAGACAACAAAGCAAAGGCATAGATTACTATCTGATGGGCTGTAAGCACAATAAGCTCCAAAACATGGAAACTTATATTTCAAATATAATATTTCTAAAACTCTTTAACAGCAGACATAAACCTTTCAGTCAAAAATGGACAACACTGTGCTAGAAAGTAAAAGACTTTTTTTCTTTCAAGTACATGCTATAAAATTAACAAAATCAAGAAAGGAAACAGTCAGAGTTAAAGTTACTTGCCTGTGATCATACAACAGATCAATGGCAAAGCCAGGATGAGAAAACTGGTCTCCTACCTTCCAACCAGTTCCTTTCCCACACAAGCAAATTAAATAGCATTCTGCAGATAATTAATAATATGACTAATTGAACCTATTTGTTTCATACAGAACTTCTAGACTGAATTATCTACTGCAGAAAATTAGAGTCTCTATACATAAATATATTCTTAATCAGCAACATTAGGCAAATCTATATCTCAAGGGTTATGTGCAAATTTGCTAACTTCACTGATAGCAGGACATAGCATTATGTTTTATGAATTAATGCAAAAAAGGAAACAGGATCAGAGTAGCTTGCCTGGTCTGTAACAGATTTTATGAATCAACATTTTAATGTTTGTTATACAGCGCTTGTATTTCCCCACCTTTTTTTTTTCCTTTTTTCTTTCAAAAAAGAGGACAGACCCAGAACAGCCTTCTCTACATCTTAAGACCTACCAGTCCATTAGAAACAGGAAATGCACGTGTTACAAGGTTTTCAAAAATCTCCAATCTGTTCTGCTCTTCCTGTTTATAGGCAAGCCGCAAATTTCTCATATCCTGTCAAAAATAAGTCACACTATTTTACCCTAGGGTAAATTAAAAAAAAAATCATAGCAGTTATAAGAAATATGACTGAAGGAAAGCATATATGTAACACTAAGTCACTGACATCATCTGACCCATGTCAGAACGTAGTTCTGTAACTGTTAGTATCAGAAGACTATGGTTGTCTTTAGAGTTGCTGGATACCGTAACAACAGCTATTTTTCCTTTGAATTCACTCTTGGGGCAAAAGGCAGAAGTGCTGAAGATTACACAGTATCACAAGAGGAATTGAAATGTATTATCTAAATGAAGCAAGGTTCAAATACAGGGAACTGAGCAGACAGAGAAACAGCACATGGGCATGCAGATTCCTCTTACAGAAAAGTGAAATGAAAATCCTTCAATACGAATAAATCTGTACTATGTCATACCTTGCAAACTATTTCTATACCACATGAGTTGTCTCCATGGCTCTGTACTCCAATCTTTTCAACTCTACTTATCACTCCAAGAGGAACATCAACAACAAAAGGTGGATCCTGAAATTTGTGTATAAAACAAATGAATTTTGTTACATTCAGAGGAACACAGCCACTTATTATTCTTGTGTGTTTCGTTAGGGTCAACTACAATTCCTGTTTCACAGACTGCTGTGGAACATCATACTACACTTACAACAAATTTGTCACTTTCTGAAATCTACTTCAGCAATATTTCTACCTGAAAGAAAATGCAGATAGATAGTGAAGTCTTACCCTTTCAACACTTTTGATATACATTCTGAAGTCCGTCACCGTCAGTGTACCACTGACTGCTCCCATAAATGGACAGATATACATAACATCTTTAGCTGGAAAACAGACCAATTAAAGCTTTGTTTTACTATTACAGACATTTGTTCCATAAAAATCTACTTCCATTAAAAAATAGCAAGATTTTTGCAGTTCCATAATATGGTAAGATTCTGATACTTGAACTGCAGGAAAGAGGCAAGTCTGCTCTACAAATGCTGCCAGGACTGAAAGAGTTGTCTTTTATCTCAACAATGAAAATAATCCAATTCCTCAGGCCCACTGCTGCTCAGCACCTACCGAGCAACTAGGGCTGGGCTCAGAGAGCACATGCTGCTCTAAGGGCAAACAGGCAACAAGAAGCCTGGCACCCTGCTGGTAGTCTTAGCTGCAGGCAGCTCTGGTCCCTGCCCTGGGGTGTAAAGCACCCACACTCACCTCAGAGAGAGAGCATGCAAATGGTTGAAGAGTATGCAACTGACCTCAAAGTCAATCAGTTACATACTCATATCTTCATTTATGCTTTTATTTGAAAGAGCACGTATTCTTCTCTAGGCAAGAACTGTACTGCTATAACAGAGCTTGCCATCTTAGGCCAAAGTGAAATAAATCCAATTAAGAACTGGAAATGAATTTTTAAATAACTTCATGTTCTTTGTTACCACAATTTAAAGCTTTTGAATCTATGAAGTATCCTCAGCAGCCCCAAGCAGAAATACAACCCATACACCCATATGGAACAAACTAACCCCTGAAATAAAATGATTTATCTATACAGAGCAAGTCATCCTCTTGAATTGATTACTCTTTCAGGTCTACATTTGGATTCAGAAGACAAAGAAAAGAAATCCACATCAAATCTGCTAATGCAAAATGGCATTACATTAAAACAACAAAAGCCAAAAGGACATAATATTCCATTTTTAAGTAAACTAACTAGTGAATTAATAGTATTCAATGTAGTACTCAGTAGTATGCCTACCAATAACTTTGATGGATTCTCCAGGAAAAAGCGGAGCCTCTTCCATCTGTGCGAGTTTGTTTCCATCCCGCAGTGCCTGGCAGAAACCCAAAACCATGAGTAAATCTCACTTTCCATCTGTACTACATCAATACATTTTGATGCAAAGTGCTTTTACTACCAGATTACTGGAATGCAAGAAGTGTATTTTTTTTTATAAGGCACAACTGTATTGAACAGTACCATATTACAAAACACAAAATGCGGTATTATATTACAGACATACATGTTAGTAATATATTAGTAACAAATATTAGTTACAAAGCATTCATGCCACTAACAGTTTCACATGCTAGCTACATAGCTACATATAGCATATGAAAATATGAACAATACCAGCCCAAATTTGTAATTAATAATTTGTTAGTCTTTTGCTAAAAGCAGATATTATTTTGTTGTGTTGTTTTTCTTTTATCTACTTGAGAACACTTTAAAGATTGAATCAAACTGTTTCCTATTCTTAATGTTGAATATTTAATATTTGAATAGTTTCATCTGAGAGAATTATATGACAGAAGCTTTATTTATTTAGCAATTCCACTTTTGATTTTTAATAGCAGGCAGAAACACCCCAGCATGCTCTATTTGAATCGATACCCTACTGAGAGCTGAGAGTGCCACATGTTACGGAAGAGGTCCACTATAGGAATTTTGGATGCAGAAGGTCAGATTAAGAACAAAGTTATAATGAAATATAGAAGAAAAATTAGTGATTTTAAAATAAGGGCTAGTTTGATAAGTTTTCGTTTAGGTAAGTGGCTTCATTCCTGAATGATACAAGATCGACCCTTTGGGTCCCTTGTTGGCAGCTAAGATTTACTAAAGATTTTAATTAAGAATACAAAGGTTTGTGGGACTTTTAAGGACCACATGAGAAAAATCCCTCTTTCAGGTCAACATGACGAGACATTAAGGCTTCAATTTTGTACATCTTGAAGTGAGAATAAATATAATGGTCTATTTTATAGTAAACAAATAGTCTCCTCTCGTGTTACAGCTCTGATCCACGTACAAATAATTGGTAGGATCTGCCTGCCTCAAAAAAAACCTACCACAAGACCTCATTAAGTAACTTCTAAAAACATTTAAATTGATTTTTGGTTTTATATTTTCTTGGATACTACCAGATTTTTATATTAGCACCCAGTCACAAAAGAAGATGACATGTAAAGAATCAGCCAATACTTACAAACTCAGATGGATGGGTGTGCTCTGTCAGATGGGGCCTTACGTGCAGTATTACAGTTGGACTACGTGACATTAGATGAAAATCCTACCTAGCATATAACCAGTTAACACACTAAATGCTTTCTAGGGATTCTCTTAAATGAGAAATATAAGGTTTCTACATACTGTACTAGTATACAGCACTGTGCTACGCAGTTAATGAATGGAAGATGAGTAAAACTTGCCACCTGATCAGCTTCTGCTTCAGAATGATAGCCATTGTGTCCATCCTGAATCTCCTGCATTGCATGAGGCAGCAGTAGAGTAAGAGAGAAGTAACAAGAAAAAACATGCAGACAACAGGTGAAAGGACAGAATCTTTTCTTTTTTTGTTTCCCCTTTTTTTTTTCTTTCCTTAAAGAGACAGCATATACTTTAACTCCAGTTTGGCTCTCCAAAGGCTCCCACTCCTGGCACAAATTGCTTTCCACAAAGAAGATCCCAAGCTATTCGGGCTATCCATTTAATGTTATTTGGCACAACACAAAAATTAAAAAAAAAGCACTCCCTTTTTCACAAAAGAGTCCATGCTGGTACATAAGAACAAAAAGTACGTACTGTCTTTTTAAGACAAGCAACTTCAGAGTGAAGAAAATGAATTCAAGGTATGCCACATGCTTATAAATAGAAGAAACCAAGTAGTGCTTGCAATGGTAGCATTAGGGCAAAAGTCATGCAATCTTTCAAGGAAAAGATAATTCAACGTCAAATAGAAGTATTTAGACAATTTTAACAATGCTATACTGTGTAAACCATGTTTTAATCGAACTTCCAGTTTTATGGTTTCATACATCTTTCCACCAACTTCTGTTTTGCTGCTGGAAGCCTTGTCAGTAACTTAGGAGAACTTAAAATTACTCCCCATAGCAAAATATGCAAATTAGTCACATTTTTACATTTATTTTTGCATCATATTGGCAGCAAATCCTGAATATTTATTAAATCTCTTTAATAAACATCATGTCCCTATGCACTCCAGGTAGAAGCACAAATGTCATTAGGTCAAACGAAGTAATTGTTTTAATACGTTCAGCCAAAATTGTTCTTCCGTCTTCTTTCTGCATCAACTAGAGAGAAGTTGTGTTCATGACACGCCAGTATTCCCAGTCCACGTACAACGAACTTCTCACTTGATAGGCTGTAAAGCCAGACTCAGTCTAGACATACAATTGTTTGCTAAAGTCAATTTTTCTTTTTACAGTATTTCTACAGAACCTCCCAAAAAGAAAGAAGGACTTCAGATACCTTCAGATAATTTGGACTCTACAGGTGCTTAAAAGTTTGAATTAATTAAAAAAGTCTTTCAAATTATATATAAAGGACTCCTAACATTTAGGTATTGATGGAATTCTGTCAAATTGAAATAGCTTAAGTTCCAAACATAAAAATGTTGTTTCTGAAATTAGATGTTGTGATCCCTGAAAGAAAAATAGAAGGACCAGCGAATACACCAAAAGATTTTAAATAAATGAAAGAAAGAGAAGCACAGCAGATCATTCAAAGATCAAAGACTTTACAAAGAGCTATGAAAAACTGAAGGAAAACAACCAATTTCTGTTACTCATCCCATGCCAACTATTTCAAGAGCCTTCTATTGAAAAAAAAAAGATCAACTTGGATGTGTATGATTGGACTAGACACATCATTTTCAGATATGTAAACAACAGATGAGAAAAAGAAATCATTCAGACTTCATCTCTTGGTGTGAGACTGAACAAGAGCTCTTTGTTTGAATGAAAGTGCTAGACACATTTCATGAACAATGTCAGAACACTATCCAGATCATTTCTCACTCCATAAATGTTACTAAGAGAGAGGGACGAGAAAACAAGGCATGCCCTTTTTATATCTCCAATGAAGAATGGGCAAGACCTAGTCTCAAAATTATCATTAAAAAGATGTAGGTCATTGCACTAGCGTCCAACTTCAAATCTAACTTCCAATTCTACTACAGGGCTGTAGCAATTAAGGTAAAACATGTACAAAGGCAAGCATTAATTTGAGTCTTATTTAAAGAGGACAGACAAAGATGTAACGCTTTTAACCACTAATATTCTTCAGCATAGATAACACATTAGAGTTGCTAATACAGTACTCTGTAGTCTGAAGCATGTAAGCCTCAGTTGCAAGCATCCATTTTGTCAAAATTAATGTAATAAAACTGAAGTTAGTATTGCACATTCATAACATAATTTAAATATACTGCTTTCTTACACATTGACTTTTATTGCTCATGAAAACATAGTAACATATATAAAGCATTTCTATGGCAAAGAAGCTGTTGCATTGCATAGCAAAATGGTCCGGCTGGTTCATAAAAACCATTAATGAAGTAAAGAACGCTTGACACACCAAGATCTCACACAGCACAAAAGACAAACAGGTAGGAGGCCGTTTTATTGCTAGCCAAAGGTAATCTTACCCGTATATCAGGCCTCCTGTACACCTGTTAGTTAAAATACAAAATGTTATCCAACAAAACACAGAGTTCTGATTTGTTAAAGATACTGTATCTTACTTCATCAGATTTTCAGAAGAACTCTACTTCCAAGCATATTAACTATAAATGTATTTTGAAAAAACAAAAAACAACAACAAAAAAGATGTAGATCTAGTAGCTCCCATTTGGAGAATTGTTTTGCTCTGAAAACAATCTAGCCACTTCATTTTAGCGATGAAACAAATGCCAAACTCTTTTGAAAAATTTATTCCTAATCACCCTTTTATCCAGTTACAATGTGCTATTGTGAAAAGAGAAGAAAGAGCCCGGAAATCCTTCTAGGTGGAAGACAATAAGCCTGCAATAATGGCTATGAAATATACCCTCCATATCTTTTAGATTCAAATGACAGAACAAAGATATCCAGTGCTTCTCAACTTATTTCTGGGTATCTACACTCAGCTACTACAGTCTAAGCGATCTTCATTTCCATGAACCCCTCACTCACGACCACTCTCCAGGCAGAGAGCACGTAGGCAGCAGAGCGTGCACACGCAGCGCGACCCAGCAGCTCTAAGGTTGGCAGGCAACAGATCGCTCAGTGCTCTCCAGCTGTGACGGTTCCCTTACAGCCCCTTTGCTTCTGTTTGATTCGTCTGCTCCCCCCACCCCAAATTACATTCTGGTAAACTAATTTTCTGGAATGAGTAACACGGAAGCCACCAGTAGATACAAGAATCTGTATATTTACCTCTTTGTGCAAACATATCTATTGAAACATTAAAAAAAAAAAAAAGGAAAGAAAGAAAAAATAAACCAAAGAGTTCCTGATAAAACCAGCAGAAAGCAGGAGAACAGCCTGACCAGTTCCAGCAGCAGACAAACCATCCGGCCCCACCTGAAGTTTCTGAGTTGTAAGATACTCTAAATGCAGAATGTAAGGTAACCAAAGGTAACAAAGACCCAAGAAATGGAGCAGTGTCCAACAAAAGAGAAAGATGCCTCAAAGGAAACTGTGAGTTATAAATGGGCATTATCTTTTTACATGTGAAATCCATGGCAGTAATGAAGTTAAAGACTTCTTTATCAGGAACTTGCATATATATGAAACAAAATACAGGATAATTTTAAAGAATTTGAATCACCACTACAAATTTATTGAAATGCTTGATAATGCCAATAACCTGATCACTAGTATTTTAGGTGTGATAATGATGAAAACAAAAATCCTTCCATTGTTGTAAGACACCACAAAAAGCAAAAGGTATAAATGTACGCATTAAAAATGCACCAAAAGGCGCTACATGCATCTGGACAGATTACTCAAATGACAGGTGAAATCAAGCATAGTCTCGATGTTATATAAAGTCATATGCAAATTGTTATTGCTCAGCATCTTAACTATCCTTAGTCAAGAAGAAAACAGAATTGTTCAATAATTAAAACCCCTGAAGGTCTAGTACCTGGGCAGTAAAGTTTATTTAGAAACTTTCTATATTTTCCTTAGTTTTAGCTTGTATCCAAGTTTCTTCACTTATACACAAACCAACTTCATCCACCTCTTTCCTAAACATTAAGACTCTGTGTTTGTTTCTAAACACTGAATGTACAGCACTGAATAGTTTTTCTGGAACTACGTAAACCCAGCATGTTAGTGGTACTGACTGAGCAACTGGCAGTACCACTGAACTTCTGCAGAAGCCAAGTGCAAAGGAAACCCTGTCCTAAAGCATAGACATCACTCCACAGGATGCTGGTCCTGAATTTAAATAAAGAAATTCTGGGATAAAAAAATTACATGATGTCATACACAAATATGGGAGTTCAAATCACAATCATGCGATGGCAAATACAATTTTTACACAACAATTCTGAATACTACAACGCTTAATTTTTTTCTTTTATTTCTAAGAAGCAGAGAATGAAGCAGAGTTAAACACTTTTAATTAGGCCTCGAAAGACTTACTCTTCTTAAGTAATATCCAAGATGAGTTTGGAACGAGGTTACTAAGAATAAAAATAGCACTCTTTACTCCAGAGGAATGCCATATAACCGCGGGACAAACTGAACACCAAGCTTACACACTCGGATTTCACTAAAATGAAGTCCTTGATCTACAGGGCAAATACAACATCGACAGCTGTAATGCAAGGTTTCCCACAATGTTTTATCAAAGATGTTAGCCTTGACCTCAAGTAAGCATTTGCAATTCAGCTGCCATAGCAGGGAAGAGCTGCCCTTTTTTTTTATGAGTATAAGCTGCTGACTGTGCCAACGATGTGAAACTCTGTGAGGTGAATTTTTAAACAGACTACAATCAAAACATTCTGTGGATTCATCTTCAGGCTTGGGCTGTATCTGACCTGCAGTCACAGAAGCTAAAATACGCTGTTTCTGGACAACAAACCTTTAATCACAGAGCTTATTAGTAAATAATTTAAAATTTAGTTACAAACAAGAAAGGTAAAATATTCATTTGCCTGTTTCGCACAAAGAACATAAAACTCTTTCAAATCTAAGAAGAAAAAGGAAAGTACATTCTGTGATCTAGATAGCAGCAGCCTGGGTTTCTTAAAGGAACTTGACACACAGGTGACTTGTCAATTTATAAGACAAGAAAAACTGAATATGCTCTAGTCTTTATAGTTCACTCTGCTCTTGATAGTTCAATTGGCTGTCTGCGTATTGGAAACAGCAAACAAGCACAAAAAAGAATAGGGGGTGAAAAGCGTAATGAAACCTACTAGGTAAAGCACGCTGTGCAATCATTACTTCAATGACAAAAATGTTGATGGGAGGGAACATAAAAGGTGGTTCTGCTTTGTTTGACATTAATTTCTCTCTGTCTGGTGAAACCCTATGAAAAATGATAATCATTTATGTTCTTTGCATAGTAACAAAGACATGAATTTATTTTTTGTGAAATCTGAAGAGCTCAATTTTATACTCCAAATGACACACACTAGAAGTAATTTCAACCTGTAATTAATAATCTACCAGCTTTTTTTTTTTTTTCTGATGTAGTAATCAAAAGGAAAGACAACTCACTTTTGACATTTTATTTAAAACATTGACTTAATTTTCCTGGAGACTTCAATGCCACTACTCTTAACTATGGAGGAAAGCACAGAACAGATTCAAAAGATTCCTGTGCATAATGAGATGTTTCTAGTTCTGACACATTCAGAGACCACTTAAGTACTTACCACCTGATAATCCAGGTAGCAAGGACTTTCCTGATCATTCACTCTTTTATCTTAAACAAACCAATGCATCCCTCAAGTCACTTACCCTGTAGTCTCTGGACACACCTTCTGAAGGGACAGACCCAGATATCTGACTAGAAATTGTTGCAGCTATCAGCTGTTTACACCATTCAACATGCGATCCAGTAGGGCTACAAAAACAGAATATTTGAAATTATTTAGCAATGATTCAAAATGCATATTGAGAATAGCATAGCAACTGAGCACATCTACAAAACAAGGCTATAAATTATCATTAGCATTACAAAAATCAGGTTTTTTTGGGGGGGGGCAGAATAAAATTATTTCATTGAACAAATTAGGGAAAAGAATTTTACTGGATCTTATCACAGATGTATTGCTGTCAATAGGTCAAAAGTGTGCTTAGGGTCCTGGGAGCTTATAAAAACGTTGGTTTCATTATCCAGTGTAACTCTTTCAACATTCACACATATTTTTCTTAACACCATCCATGGAGTGAATTTGATCGAGTAAAAGAAAACTCCTTATACTTACCTTATTATTATTTCCTGATTATTCAGTAAATCCCCCTTAAAATTACATTACTCTGTGCTAGTATTTAGAAATATGTACTACTGTCATATTGTATTCTATACTAATATTAGACGTAGAAAATATACAGCTTCTAGTTAGCCACATTTTTTTTCTATTCATAAAATAATCTGTGAATAATGTTCAGGACTGGCCTTTCCATGCCACAGCAATGAATTCTGCTGTGTTGGCTGTTTGGAAGAACCCTGAAGACAATACATCCAAACATCAGAATTGCACTACATCAGAGACGATGCATTTTGAGAGCAGTTGCCTGAACAGGCCTGGCTTACAAGTAACATAGCATTGACAGTGAAGAGCAATGACTCGTTTGTTGCCAGCCACTGTGAAGCGCACCAGATCTGCTTCAGAACGTGCCATTATCTGATGAGAAGCTGGGAATGCCAGCAGCACACAGGCTCGGTGTGCCTCTGCAGGCTCAGCTCACGCATTAAATAATTGCCATTTCTTCAAACAGTTTAGCTAGGCTCTTGTACAGATGTAATGCTTACTCAGAAGTCAAATATAAACAGAACATTTCAATTCATTTTTTAAATTCATTCACAAACTAGCTTTGGATTCTATGAGTATCCCGTGACATTGAAGTGAGTAACCACATACACATACCCAGCACAGAACAGGTACAACTGGGATGTTAAAAGGGTGGGATAATGGCAGAAGACGACAGATTACCACTTAACTACAGGTCTTTCCTTACATTAACTGTGCTAGCATAGGTAGGTGCATGCAGCCAACAACTTCACGCCCGAAAAACTTCAAGAACTTTTCTGACAAACTATAGTAGCCTTCTCCCATCTGCAAAACTCTACACAGTACCAGATCATAAAATGCTATTTTGCAAGTAAAACGTCTATGATATTCCTGCTTGAACATGGAAGATACTCTAACCCTCAGGTTAGGGCTGAACTTAAGTCCAGGTTCACTTAGAGAAACTTTCACCTAAGTTTTGCAAAAGAGTGAATGAACTATAAAGCTACAGTAATCCTTTTCTGAGCTCATTTATTTCACTTTCCCTCATATCTCTTGATTTCTAGTATATCTCTTTAGGGTTAGCCTAAGTTTGTTTCCAAATAATTAATTAAGAAAAGGATTTATTTCTCACTGGGAATCACTAGATCAACAAACTTAATGCCGGTAGGAAAACAAACGTGCATGTATGTACACCTCTGACAACCAGCATATCAGGATGTATCAGTGTATCACAGGATGCTGATCACGGCAATGTGACTTACCACCGGCTGTGAAATAGGAAGCACACCAGTGCATGTGTTTTCGTTCTGTTTCATCTGAGGTTGTGCACGTTAGCTTAGAGTGCTACATCCACACCGGCAAATAAATTATGTGATATACCACCATTATAATTTCTCAGGGTCCAACAACATAAGGAGAAGTAAAAAAACAGTGAAAGTTGAGATATGAAAGCACAATAGCAAGGAATAAAAAGATGTAAATTTTAGTGAAAGATAAGGGACCACTGATTTCCACCTTTGCTAGAATGATGCAAACCTCTAGCTTTCTCCTAACAGAAAAGAGAGTGAGTGTGGAGCCTGGCACTAATTCCTAAGTACAGTGTTGTTTCTCTTTCCTTCACCTAGGTGAAATCTCAGTTAGTTTCTGCTCTTTGTTCAAGGATTTTGAAGCCAAGCTCCGAAGTCTGTCTCCAACTGGAAACTTCTAAAGCGAGGAATTCCTCCGCCGGCTCCGGAACTGGATTTGGCACCAGCCGGGGCCAAGCTCCTGTGTGGCTGCCCCCGGTGAGAGCCCTGAAGCCGCCGAGCACCTGCCCCCGGCACGGAGCCGCACAGGAACCGGCGGGCGGGCTGGGGCGGCCCCCCCTGCGGATCAAATGCACGCCTTCCTGCACGCAAAAAAAACCAGAATAACCCCCTGAAAACCGAGAGCTGCCTCGTTCGTCTTTGCAAAGATGAAGTGACGGACTTCACAAAAAATAAAAATAAAAAATCCAAAAACCTAAAGGCAGCCCCGGCGCTCACGGAAACGATGCCGTTAATCGCGAAAAACACACAACCGCAAGCAGGAAACTTTGACAACGACAGCCCGCTCGCAGAGGACAATCTGCCGTCGGTTTGCGCGGCCGTGCACACACAAAAAAGCAGATTTAAACGCGGAGCGGCGTCACCCACCCCGCTCCCAGCCGCGGAGGCCGCCCGGAGGCCGAGGCCCCGCTCCGGGGAGCGCCCCGCGGCCGCCTCCCCCGTCCCCGTCCCACGGGCAGGCAAGGCCGCGGCGCCCCGGCTGAGCGCGGGAAG
>VXAA01002046.1:116420-138806 GCA_013399115.1 Anseranas semipalmata
AAAAAAAAAAAAGAATCTTCCAAAAGTATTCACTCCTGAAATACAAACTTTAGTTGTATGTCTAGAAACAAAATTTGTCTGTGTGAGGGTGAATATGATTGGTTATTTCCTGACAAGAATAAAATTATTATTACCAAGGAAATTACTCTCACTTTACAGGCTGTATAAAAGCCCTGCCATGCATTTTGAGATAGAGAAGATACAGCTAGGTTATAAGAACTATATACACACTATATATATATAAAAACAATGAAGAGTAGTTTAACATATTATACATATATGCAGATTATATATTATACATATACATGTGTATATATACAGTAAATATTTAACTATAATCCTAGCTTGTCAGTGAATACCCTCTAATAAATATTTATTAGTTTGAGTTTCGCATCTGTTTGATATTAACTGAGATTCAAGGCAGCTTTCTGATACCGGCTACGAACCTAACACCTCTTGCAAGTTTGCGAAGTTGAAACGCTAGATAAAAGAGATTGCATTGTACTACAAAATAGTATTTTCTACAGCACTGTAAAGAGCTACTACACAAAAATTCTCCTACCTCTTAATTTATCTTAAATTCTACAGCCCAATTTAAAATTGTACAGAACTGAAAAGCCCAAGAATTCTCTACGGAGACTATATACAAGGTTTTGTTTTAAGATTGACCATTGGAACTATGTTTAAATACCATGAAGTTTGCTTACAGACGAGAAGGATAACGTTTGCTATCACTTTTTATGTGCATCTAACAATAGTCAATAAACCAGTACAGATGGCAGTCCTATGCTCATACTTCATTAAGAAAAGGGAATCTGCAATGCTGGCAGTTGTTACTAGAAAAATTAAAACCAACAAAGTTGGAATGCATGATTGTTGTGGGGGATAACGGAAACGAGGCTTGGACATCACACTAGTTTCAAGCAGTCAAAAAAAAATCAGCCAATCAAAACTAATTTGCTGTAGCCATTTCCAAAAAAAAGCATCCTCTGTGTCACGTTCAGCAAAAAGTTGTTTAGACACATACTTAAAAGTAGCTACACTACAAGACAACTTTCATCATGTAATACTCACCGGAATTCTATTTCGGGACCTAAAGGCAGCAACTTTCTTGAGATCATCATCTGTTGCGTTGTATGGCACTACTAAGAGCGATGGATATGTGTCGCACAGTCCATAATGTTCATTAATAAAAGTTACTCGCCACCGTTCATTAGGAAGTCCCTAAAAGGCAACACAAAGTTTCTCAACATATTTTTGCCCGTACAACTAATAATTCTGTTCTCAAATTTGACATGATATTATGGCCACATGGTGGCAACAAGCTATCAACTTAACCTAAATACAGTAGTGTTTCAAAACAATAGAAGAAAAAAAAAATTACACGACCACACAGAACAGCCCACTGCTGATGGGTCTTAACTACATCGCTATCACATATACTCTTACATACATAATTCTGCCCTCGCAAGTTTCAAAACAATGTTTAAACTAGTAGAAGTATTTCTTTAACCATGGGACTGGGGAAAGAAAATTGCTTTCTCTCCTCCCTCAAAGCACTGCCTTTCCATTTTGCCTGCTGAAAAGAGGCTACAGCCCTGCAAATAGAGGGAGGAAGTCTGATCTCAAGCTTTCTTCCTTGTAGCCTGACGCCCCCTTCAATTTAAAAAAAAAATCTGATTTTTTTTTTTTTTTTTTTAAATCAAGACAGCCTTCCCACTAAGAAACAACTTCTAGTTATAGTCTGCTCGGTAAGGCATTTCAAAAACAGCAGTCAGGAAATTGAGCAAGACCGATAAGTTCTCCACACACGCACACACAATAGGGTTTGTGTGGGTGTTTGTATTTTACCTTTTTGGGGGCTTGGGGCCTCTACCTTGAGCCAAACAGATCATATGGAAGTCTGAATACACCTTAACCCATTAAAATTTATAGAGGGAAAGAAAGACAACAAGGACATTCTAACTATAGCATGTAAAGTAAAAATAAACTGTCTAATAGTGAGAAATTTTAAAACTAAATATGCCATCCTCTTTCATCAAGATTTTTCCACAATCACCTAAAGAGCAAGGCAGAATACTGATAGACATATAAATAATTTCTGTAAAGCAATTCTATTTCTGAAATAAGCTTTTTTTTTTTTTAATTAAACTTCTGGAAGAATGGAACCAAATCAAATCTATATTTAGGACACTTTAGTTGCACATTTGTCACTTTCTCCATCACCCACTTAACAGTGGCACATTGTAATTGGTATCAATAACTTCCTTCAAAGAGCAAGGACTACGCTCCTGTAACATTTTTTTTTTTTTTTTTAAGATAAAACTCTTCCAGTGTTTTGTTTCGTTACCCACTTTAACTTGCAATTCCATCTTCTCCAGTTCTCAGCTCCTCCCCCCCCAAACAGCTGACAAGCGATATGTACAAAAAATAATTCTTCTATGCAAGTTTTTAGATATGAAAGCACCATGCAACTGAGACTTTTATAACTTACTTGTCTCCTGTATTCAGACATTGGATTGTACACCATCCACCCATTTTCAGAAAACTTTTCTTCATTTGCAAATGCAAAAAAAAGCTGTAGGATGTAAAAGAAGCTTATTACACCAAACAGACTGAAGGTGGCAAACATGAAGGCTCATCATCAGTTATACCCTAATGCCCACCACAAAATGGGACTGACTTTCACACCAACCCCCCTCTATCCCATTTAAATCTGATATGGCAGACTGTAAAGCAAAAAGCAAGAAGAAACAATAGAGATGCATTCATGAAATAATGAAAATGTGGCAATACTTAGAACAAGAAGTGACAAAAAATGCATAACAACTACAGAGATTAAACTGTCGGATTTTTTAGTTTATTGTCAGGAGGGTAAAATGTTTTGTTCATTTCCCATATTTCATATCCTCACTAAATAAAGTGCTGTCTTCTCACCCAGATTTCTCCAATAGCTACAGCTGCAATTACTGCTCAAAATATTAGATGCTAAATTGGAAGTGTAAAAAAGTTTTAGTCACTATTCATTGCCATTAGGAAGCAGCCTTCTTTCTGCATCCCCTCTCCAATTCATCCTTACTAACAGAAATCTTATTTACTGTAAAACTCCATGAAGATTGAAAAGATGCCAGTGAAAATGAAAAAGTATGTCATTGGTGGGTTACGCTATTTACTTTTATCTTGCTTTATTACTCACTCTTGAGACTTATTTATAAAACACAGCATCCTCATGCAGGATTCTAACAACTTCCTCATACCTTTTAGCTTGTTTTTCCTTCTCCTTGCAACCAATTCCAAATGAGATGTACTACCCAGCTAACCTTTTTTGCTTGGTTTGTTTTTACAGTTTATCATGAAAGCCAAAACAATGTTTATTTTAAGAATCTGCCTCATTGAGAAAATTGATTTCGGTCGCTTATGAATTCTTTGGATGCCAACTGGAGCATGAAACTAAGTTGTTTCAAAACACAGCAGAACAGAATTTGTTGTGCTGAGCTAACGGAGCAACAGTAGTCAGTGCAGAAAGCATTCAAGAGCCCTCATAGCTCACTTGCAACAGCAAAGCTGAAGGTCTCCTAGCTACTCAAAGATATTAACAGAAGAAATTGAATCTTAAACAGAACATCCCATAACTGTATCGTTCTCACCAGAGTGGACCTGAATAAATTAGAAATGCAGGAAGCTTGGCAAAAGAGCAGAAAAAAAATCATGGTTTTAGGATGCCATGATTACATCTAGAGATAAAGCAATGCTTCATAAATGCACCATAAGCACGGATGGAGGTTTCTTTAGATCTTATGAAGGCAGTAGCAATGGCTTAAGGCAATTCTGGTTAGCCTAATAAGTTATAATGGTTTAAACAGTAAGCAGTATTAATCAAAATACAAAACTGAATCCCTCTGAAAGGAAGGCTTTTCCTCATATATTTCAAATCAGAAAGCATTTTAAAAGGAAGTTACTGCACAAACAAGATACGCTTCCCCACTGATTTTAGAATTTTAAATCAAATCAGTATTTTATAGCACGTACATTCACTGGCAAATTTGTAAAAGTAAACAAAGCATTCCCAAGTTGCATCTTCTGAATGTCTTCCTCTTTTTCAAGGGTTAAGCTTTCAGTGTAAATGAATATTACAGATTATTTTGGTTAAGTAGACTGCTATCAGGTGGGCTGGAGGGAGAGATGAAGAAAGGAAAAGGAAAGAGGTAGACATCAACTGCATCAGGAAAAAAAAATCCATTAGAAGTATATGCAAGCATCAGAAGGTAGGCAGAAAAACTGCAAAACTTTTTTTTTTTTTTAAACTGCTAACCAGGAATATAGCAAAACAGGCATATCACTGTCTGCAGCTGCAGATGCAACTGATTTGCTCAGCTATTAATAAATAGCTACATGCAACAACCATCGTCTCCTCCCCAAAGGAATTTGCTATATCCCAGATAGCAACTATGCTAAGAATTCACCAAGAAACCAAGGAGACAAAGGAGAATCTTAGAACTGGAGAAAACAGAAACATTGGAATAATAACAGAACACTTGAAAGATGTCTCAAAGCTGTAACTATCTTACTAAAGTTGCTACTCACTGCAAGTTTCCAGTGACAATTTACAAATTACCCAGCTTAATCAGTGATAAATAAAATACATGAGTGTGTATTTTCTCATGTAGAAGATTTTACAGAAAGATCAAGAAGGTGCTGCTTCAAACTAGAAATAAACAAGTGGCAGCCTTGCTGCTCACCTCACCCACAAAACAGCCCACAACAAGAAGTCAGAAGGAAAATTGTATCTTATGTTCACGTTCTAAAAACCAAGGTTAAATTTACTATGCATGAGGGGATGGACAGAATCCTTTCCAAGAGAACATTGTTAAATTTAACAATTAAGCTTTATCAGTTCTGCTGACATGCCAGGTAGTGCAAATTCTTCTCCTCTGTTGCTCAAGGAAAAAAAAAATCGGTAGCATGCATCAACTACCAAAAATCTACTGAAGTCTAACAAATAACAGAACACTACAATGAATGTGAAAGTGTATGGAACAAAGTTTGGACTCAGATTTTCATAGAAGCAGTTCTGAGAGAGCTCTTGAATAAGTACATCCACCTAGAACAGTACTTAAGAACAGAACAGTAGATAAAAAAAGCTTAAAGTCTAAAAATCATTTTTCTTCTGCAAGGGTTGACTACAACAAAAAAAATGCATACAGTATGTGTACATTGTGCTCCATACAGTTAATCTGGTTACTACTGAAAGTCTTACTCATTGCACAAAAGAGATCAGTTTCGATTTTTTTCAGCTACCATGGGAAATGGAAAGAAGAAATTGAGGAAAATATTAAAGATGCAAGAAATTAAAAAGCATATTAAATCACCACTTAGAAAAACTGTGGGACTTAAGGCTTATGTCATCGATATCTGTAGCTAGTAAAAACAAATAAAACATGACACATTAGTTAAGATTTTTGCAAAAGCAGATTAAAACTTCTTTGCAGATCCGTGGTCTAAAAGCAGAAGACACTTCACTTTAAAAAAAAGTCTTTCAAGCTTTTAACATTTTTGGTAAGCTACTTTTTATGCTTCACTGTGCAAATAATTCTGTTTATTTCCTTGCAGGTGCTAAACCACAATTTCAACACATACTGTTTCTTTTTCAGTCTTCCTACAGACTAAGTACTTGCCTTCAACATTCAACTTCATCATTACCATTCTGCACACAAAAAGTAAGGTGATATACTGGTTACTCACAACACAATGTAGTTCTGTGAGGTAAAAAGCGAGAGCAGCTACAATCTGACAATACAGTTTGGCAGGTAGTCTACAAACAGTTTCATATTTACACTATTTATAGAATTTTAGTACATAAATGACACAATTTATTAAAATGTTCTATCCATCTTTATACACCACGAGAGAAGTAGCAAAACTAGAATAAGAGTTAAACACACAAAGAGTAAATTGGTTTTTTTCCTATTTCTAACTTACTGGCTTATACTTTGTATTGGCTTTTACTCAGTGAAAAGGCTGACAGTTTCTCAGTGTTTGAAAATAAAGATGTCATTATCCTTGACTTTAACATGCCATTACTACAACTCAGCCAGTTACGTCTTACCTGTTCATCTGAAAACTATCATCAGATGTTGTAGTATTTACATAATTAACATCTAATCATTTCTGAAAATGGTACGCTTACCATTATTGCACTGAGACTGACAGAAGTCATTCAGAATGAAGCCTCAGGTCAAGATAGTTTTTGCAAAATCATGTGCTCCCTCAGATAGGCCCCTATACCAGGTCTCACTGCTATCTAAAATCATCCTTGCAGATCGAATAGCAACAGTGGCATGATGTGACTCTCACACACTTTAAGTTACCAGGATAACTAGCTGTATTAGGAGTGAGAGAGGTGGAAGTCAGACAGCATAACTACCATTGTCTGTCATCAAAACTGAAGTTCGCACCGAGCTATCATGGTTAGAAATAAATATGTATCATGCAGGTATTATGGCGGTGAATAAACTTACAAAAAAAGATGACACAGATTCAGGATAAGATCAGGAAGTGAAGCAGCTGCTACTCAGAAACTAAACTACAGAGCAAATATCTCATCTTCTGTGGGGTACTACAAATACATAAGGCTTTTTGTGTTTTGTTGTTGTTGTTTGTTGTTGTTGTATTTAAAAACACTATATCAGCAAGAATTTCCTTCCAATTAGCATAAGATTACAAATGCAAGAGAAGATTATGAACGGCATGTTTGTTCCATATCAACTAAGCTGTCAGTCGGATGAGCTATTAAATTTTATATTATGCTAGTGACTCAAGGAGATCTGAACCTGACCTATGCTAAAATTGGGGAGAGCCAAGAACAAGCTTCTACAAGTAAGCACAAAGGACAACACTGAGACCGATGGCCGGTTGAGAACAGACTTGTTATTTATTATAGGCTCTCAAACACTGGTGTTGGGATGGCTACAGAGAAATATCTTGAAATTAGTAAGCACACTCCATTCAGAAATAATGTTTCAGGCTGTATTTACCTACCATTTGTCTGAGAATGGGATACCATGAAGAAAACAGAAGCAATATTAATCTTTACTGTCCTGATGACACCTTCTTTCCACTGCAGAGCATGAATGCTGCTGAAGCACTCAAAGACCCAAGGTGCAGTTCCACAATGTGGTCTGAGCAAAATTACCAGCTAACACTGCTAAAAACAGGATATTTTCTCTTTTTTCTCCTGCCTGCGCCATGTATCACTCATGCCCTTCTCTTGCTCTGGTTCTGACACATACTAATTACAAAGCAGGTCTCAAATTATTAAAAATAGCACAAGGCTAACTCAGAAAACAGAACATCTTGTTCTCGATAAGTGAGCTACGCTGGCTTACTTTGCGATTATACAACTGTCAGTTTGGCATAAGAGGAAGAACCAACCACGTGGCTGGAAGGCAGAGTGAAGAAGACCAGAGAAAAGCAAGAACTCAGCATTTCAGAAGCAGAGAGCTGCCATCTTCACCTGGCTGTCATGCGAAGCTACAGCACTATCTTTGTAAAAGATCTCCCTGCTGGCTGCATGGCCACAAAGTGTTAGTGAACATTCAAAGGAGAAGGCAGGCATGCACAACCCAGACATACTCTCATAGTCAGCCAGCAAAACCTTGTTTTAAAACAGCCACAGAAAGAGGCAGAACATCTTCCCTGTTCATTCACGTCCATCTGCAAGGAGCATCCACAGATGTCCTCACCCTCCGCCCCCGTACTCAGGCTAAGCTAACACGACTGAGGAAATGACTCAGGGTAAAGCTTTTATTTTTTCTCCTTGTTTAGTTTTCGTCCATTTCAGTTTTACCCTGGTTCACCCTCAGAAACTCACACAGACTAAAATAAGGCAGGAATGAACAACCCTGCAGAAACACTCACCTCTGGCAGGACCAATTTAAACTACTTGCTGAAATATGGTGAAAGCACACCAAAAATATCATACACTTGCTTAGCTCATTTTAAAGTTTAGGATTCATCCACATTGTGACATCAGAAAAATAAGGATAGACACAACTTCATGATACACAGAGGCTCACTTTATTTTCCAAAGTAATCATAATTTCTAATGGCTATGCCCTGCTCTGGGCACGGCTAAAAGCATATAAAGTACAGCCATTCTCCATATTGTCACCCTCTTGCCAAGCTTTGCACTCTGTTGAATTTAAAGGAAAAGTTACCCCTGCCTTGACTGAGCCTTTTGTTAGGAAGCACAACTTTTACTGGCAAATTACATTTACAACAGGCCAGCCTGTGTAATGATGAGCTTTCGCAGATTCAAAAGGTGCAAGAGAGAAAGCAGGAAGTGCACACATTGCTCACTACCATCACTGGACAGGAACACTCTCTTTTTGGATGACAAAGCCTAATACAAGTCCACATCTCATCACCATGTTATTCCAAGCCCTGTAGTTGGGTTGGACACCATGTAACAATCCCACAAAGGACCCTCCTAACTCAGTTATAACTTAACTTGTTCACATTCATTGCATGCAAATTGACAGAGGTCAATTCCAAGATTTAAATTAAGTGACACACCAGTAGATACTTCAAAGAAATTAAAAATTAAAAAGGCATTCATTCATGAAACAAAACTCTTCGCAGTTCAAAGCTTTTAATCAAAGTCATGATTGGACTGAAGACCATCCAAGCACAATACTAATTACCTATCAGTCAAGGCAAGCAGGCCTCTTTCTAGGTTGCCCACAGCTGTAACTTAAACAATATGCTGCCTGTTGTAAAAAGCAGTGGCAGAAAGCATGGGTTGCCATGTAGTCTGAAAACAATGCAGCTTTCCAGTTCATCTTGGAAAGCAGATTGAAAAGTTTGGTGGGATACACAAAGAGGACCTGGAGCTCCCTCTGTCTACTTGGGTCTCATGTTTCAATCCAAAACCTACACCCATCAACCTACTCAACAGTACTTAGTTTTCTTCATAAACTCTACCTCTAATAATTTAAGCTTTCAAAAGGCATAAGAGTATTGAAAAGATGAACTAAGCTATGAACTGTTATTTTTCCACCTGGGAAGATTTTTTTTTTAATGTTAAGTTGGTTGAAAAAAATACTATTCAGCAATCACACTTAAAGTACCCTTTGAGGATATTATATTTAGCCAACTGCAGTACTTATTACTCAAGTTCAGACTGCTTTAACCACCACCTGTAAGTTTTAACACATGATAAACAAGCGAAACCAGATCATTTACTAACATTACTCCAGAACTTCAGAAAGTGGTCATGGTAACAGACTAATACACTGAATTTAAAGTTCAGCAGATACAACACATCTACAGTATACATTCAAAACCTAAAGCTTTACATCAGACCATTGGCACACCAAAATACATCTCCAACAAAACCCTGAAAGTCCAGATCACCAAACAAATTGGTGGTTATTTTTAACTTCCCAACATGTAACATTTTTTATTTGAGATCAGGAATTTGTTTCAGGGTTAAATAATTCACTTACTAGAGCAAATAGCATTACTTAAACCAAAGTGAATGGTGCTGCATTCTCTGCTATCTCACTGAAGTCACTGAACTGGGAAAGCACAGAAAACCAGCATAAAGCTTTATATTTCTCTTTTAAAGATGATGTAATTACACATACATAGAGTTACTGACCACATTCTCTTGTTTGATGAATTCTTTTTTGCAACATATAAAATGCTAAATATGATGAAGACACCTTTCAGACCCCTTACATCAGACACCAACAAATCACTCAGCCATAGTCCAATACAAGTGTTTTGCAACTGCCTATCATAAATTTATAAAGTTTTGTCTTGACATTTAATTTCTTTACCTTATTATACTCTGCAAAACTATTCCAGAGGTTGATTTAGAAACTGTCCTTCACATTACCATTCCAAATTTCCAGTTTTACTTATTTGCTTCAGTACCAGCATTACCTTTTAGCTTACACAATTCCTCTGCCTGTGCTACCTAGTACCAAAAATGTTTTTTCTACCTTCATTTTGGCCAAGCTGTTAATTTATTCCTGTAAATCATTTCCCTATATCTTTCTTGTGAGCCCTTTTCTGATCATCTAAGCTTAAGCCTCATACAATGGGATTATATTCATCCTCCTCTAACAAAATTCTTGTTTGACAGGCCATCAGAATCACAACTAGCTTCTTCAGCCGAGAGAAGATAAGTGTGAGGGGGATCTACTCATAGTCCAGTAATTATGGAAAAGATGGAGATACCCTCCTCACAGAAATGCATACTGAAAGGACAAGAGGCAGCAGGCACAAGTTGCTCAAGTAAAATTCCACCTCAGTGTAAAGAAAAAAATAATTCTTCACCCTAAGAACAATTAAATATTGGATAAGATTGCCCAGAGACATGATGGAATCCACCCCACAGGAAATATTCATGGCACTGTCAAGCCTAGTCTTGAATAAACTAATCTAAGGACCCACTTTCAACACAAGCCTGGATCACATGATGTCCAGGAATCCCTTCCAACCTAAACTTCCATATGACTTTGGTATTCCTACATATAACTTTCTCTCTTTCCATCAACCCTTCAATATCCCATCTGAAGTCCATATATTCTGCTATGCTTTCAATCATTCTGTTGAAAGATGTATAAGATGCCAGTAGTAGGAGGAGACATATTTGCTTCTTCTCTAACAGTTTTCTCTGTGAGTACAACTCCTCAAACCTATCCAAATGCAGAAATCATCTTCATTTCTTAAGAAATATTTGTCAACACTACAAAATATTCTAAGTAAAAGCATTTATTTTTTCTTTATACTTCCATTCCACAGACTATTTGCATAAAGAATGCAAAATTTCTGTAAAAGTTTGTTTTTTAAAAAAGAATTCAACATTTTTACAGGATAACCCATTGATTCACATGTATCTTAGAAGGAAATAAGATTCTTGCTGCACCTTCACAGTCAACAATTCTCTGAACGAAGTTCTTAAAAATTCTTAAGAATTCAAAATTTTAAGAGCTCCTATACAATTATCCTAAATGAAAGAAACCCAATAACATGTAAGCTGAATTTTAGAAAAGAAAGCACAAAGCATGTCAAAACGATCTACCAAGCACAGCATCCAGATTTCAGCAAAGAAACAGAAGCTAATGGTTAGTTTCTGTTATTGTTGCTCAATTCCTTCCACAGGATGTGTTTGGTTGTTTTGTATTTTACCCTCAATAAATCTGTGCAAATTAATTACTGCATTAGCTGTCTAATATTATTCATCAATAACTGCTAATAAAACAGGTGTTGTCTTACCACGTCATCTCGTCCTGAAGTAAAGCTCTTGATGATTCACATTTATCATTGCTTTGGAGACTGCCCAATAGTTTAATGTTTTCAAGAAGTCAAGCAAGGCACGTACTATTATATTTCCTAATGAGGGAGGATAACTTGCAATCTCTAAGCAATATATCTGTATGGACCAGAGGTGCTCAGTAGTTTACTCAAAGCATAGCATAAAGCATCCATAATTTTATAACATATATGCAACTGTCCAAAATGTACAACGTAAAACCAATAATTTTCTACAGTTTATACAGACACCAGATTCTGTTGTTATTCTTTTTAAGCAGCCATGATGTCCATTAGTAGGTCAAACAGCTAAAGTTAATTGGCAAGAATTTTGCATTATGATGACTCAGAAGTATAAATGACAAAACTTACCAGGTTATGTGACTGGGGAAAAGCATGTTTTGTGAGGACTTCAAATATATCTCTTCTACTGTGCCCTTCTTGCTTTAATGCAAATCGTAAATTTCTCATATCCTAAAACAAAGGCATTATCTTTTAAGAGAACCAAAGCAGTAAGGTACTTTTTCTGATGTACAAATGATATGTTATACACTAAATATGATTTATAAATCTGCTTGCAACACACCTCAAACAGTTGTGAATGTTCAGTTTTATTTCTTATATCACGAAATAGAAAAGAGCTTAATAATTCTACAAA
This sequence comes from Anseranas semipalmata, assembly GCA_013399115.1. Taxonomy (NCBI): domain Eukaryota; kingdom Metazoa; phylum Chordata; class Aves; order Anseriformes; family Anseranatidae; genus Anseranas; species Anseranas semipalmata. The sequence continues at coordinate 128,401 of VXAA01002046.1, forward strand.
TAATGCAGTATCACATTCTATGTGGTGCAAACACTGTTTTGGCATAAAGCCATCAGAAGTGACTATCTGATTCACTAAAATGTCTCACAGGCTATTGAATGCCTGCAGGATGGGAGTTACCCTCTGTTTTCAAAGTGAAAATTTGCCACTGATCTGTCTAGACTACATTGTCCCTAGCTGTTTTCTTATCACTAACTTCAAAAATAAGCAATCTGCACATTAACTATAGAGAACAAAATGTGCATACATACTCTATTAATGAGTCAAATAAAGGATCCTAGATTATCCACTGGGAACTCCCCCGTGACCATATTTATTCATGGCAACAAGATTTTTTTGTGAGACTACGGAAAAACAGCTGTTACATTACTGTTTCACTGCTTTTACAGCTCGCAAAACCCATCTGAGGTGTTCTTCAAAGATTTTAGGTTTATAAAAAAAATTACTTTTGTAACTAATGAAATAATGAAGTGACGAAGGAACAATGCCTTAAAACAATATTACTGTGCAAAATTTTTTGTCAATCAGCAATTAGGAAGAGATGACCAATCCCCCTCCTCACACAGAGACCACAGTAAGTAGTCCTTCATACAGAAGGTATTTCCCTGACCACTTTAAAAAATCTTTTTAAATTCAGCTGTGGGGAGTATATGGTTTTCATTCCTAAAAGTAGGTAAGAAGGGAGAAAAGGAACCTGTAGATTTCATTTCCTATTGAATTATTGAAAAGTCTTACTTTACACGTTATATCTAATCCATACGAATTCTCTCCTCTGCTTGAAGCTCCTCCCATTTTTTCAATCCTTGAAATTACACCCAATGGAACATCCAATACCACAACTGGATCCTGCAATGAAATTTTGGATAAGGAGAGGATTAACCTGAAAAGATGACTCAGGTAAAATGTTCTTATGCATACCACAATAGAATGAAATACACAGAGGAAGCAAAAAGTACGTTTCTGTGTTTGATCAAGTCTCCCCTCCCAACACATCACAAAGTCTGGATGATTCTCAAGGAATGTACAATTGTGTAAGCAATGAAAATATTTCATACCGTTGACAGAATATGCAGGAAAAAAAGATGGAAACACCCTAAAAGATGCTGTCTGTTGCATACTTCTGTTCCCTCTGCTTGCTACGACTGCTTTATTGACATATAGAATAAAGCAGAACAAAATGAAAAAGATCACTAAAAAAGTTAGTTGCAACCAGAATGACCTCACTTCAATAATCCTAAAACCTTATTTAAAAAAATATATATATATTATGAGAACAGATAAGTACAACTTATTTTCTTGTATGTTGCTGCTTATTGAACACACTACTACTCCCACCACTCACGTGATGTTCTATTGATTGAAGTATTTCTTTTCCAACAGCAAGGACAATCAAAATCTTGGTTTACTGATAGCCATTTCAAGAACTATTGTACATCGTTAGTTGTTGCTTTTGTTCTATCACAGAATAACTGTGAAGAGAACAGCTACCAAAAAAGCTCCAACAGACAAAAGGTAAAGGTATCATTGGTCCAGTATAAGTGATTAAACTGTAGCTTTACCAGGCAAAAAAACAATAAAAAATCATACATTTAGAACACATTCAACTTCAAAGAACTTCCACTTTTGTAAGGATTTCTCAGTGGCACAAAGGCAATTACTGTTTAGTCATTAAACAATTAAGATATGGTTATTACAAATGTTACAGATCATTTTGAGTAAAAAGCCTCCCATGCAACTCTGCAAGCATACACGTGCCAAAGCTAAAACAAATGAACTGGCCACAAAACAAATCAAAGGCAGTGGGGTTGAAGAGGAAAGCGTTTAAGGCTCACTCATCCCTTGGAACCAATTGTGGCATATTACTCACGTTTTCCAGACTTCTTAGGTACAGCCTGTAGTTTGTGATGTATACTCTTCCTTTAACGGGGCCATTAAATGGACACATGTAAATAACATCCTTGTCTGTAAGAAATGTAGCATTTCTTAAGCATTGGGAGAAGAAAAAAAAAAATCAAAGCTAAGGAAAACATCAATTAAGCAGCAGTAAAATAAAGACAGCTGCACTCATAAGAGCCACTCTAAAGAAAGCTGAATGAATTAAAGTAATAAATCTGAACTTTATCCATTTGGATTATTAAAACGTGAAAGTTTCCTATACTAAACTTGCCCGAATTCCTTCAGCAGATTTCAGTAGCCTTCCCTAGTTACATTTGTATTCTTCTCCTTGTTGGCACTGTGCAGGAGAGGGCAGGACACAGAACAGTGACTAGATTTAAGTCCTTCCTATGATTACTGAACTAGTCTATTCACTATCCCAGAACAAATACGTTCTTTTGTTGATACCATTACATTTTTTAGTGCTCTGTAACCAATTCTCCTGCATTAAAGTATGCAGTTCAGGTTGTAAAGTGTTTAGGGAACTCTCCATCCTGAAGAGAACCACTACATTTCAATTTCAGGCAATCAATTGCAGCAGGGCCATCAGCAGTGTTTCAGCAAGGACAGTAAAAGAATGAGTACTAACACACATACAACTCAAAAAAAGAAAAAAAAAAATCTAACTGAAGCAGTGCCATTAAAGACTCAAGTGAAGCAATACAAATGACGTATTTCTCCCTGCCCCCTTATTTCTTTAACCCACACTATTTATCTGCTTTCCACAACAAGCACCCTCCTTCCAGTGTGCTCCCCCAAAGCACAGATAATTGTCATAAGAATCATATCAAACATTCTTCTTAGCCCCACATCCTCTCCCTCATGCCTTCCCCACAACTTTCCTCATTAAACACACAGGTACTTCCTTTGAGTCACCACTTCGGTTTCAGTTCAGCCAGTCTCATTTACCAATTAATCTAACAAATACTTGGGTGGGGGGCAAGACGCAGCTTCACAAATAAAAGACCTCTTTCAGTTGCATTCTGACACCTCACAGCAAACTTCCAGGGGTGTGAGGCTCCATCCCAGGAAGAGCCTCCACCAGGTAAGGAACCAACTGCACGCAATACGTTAATCTTTTTCATGCTACATTACTGTATGAAAAGGCTAACAAGTCTGCAGTAGCTAACTGCATGCCATGTTATTAAGGAAGCATAAGATTGTACCTCGGGTAATCAAGATTTGGGCTAAGGCTGCACACTACTGTACAAGATATCAATACAATAGTGTGTGGCACGTATTACTATCTTTTAACATCAAAAAGCTTAGAGGGATTCTTGTCACTAGACACACACTGCTTAGCCCACAGACACAATAATGACCTAGCATTTCTATGCATTACAGAATCTACCATGTATGGAAACGAAGATTTCGAAGTCTTAACAAGTTATTATTTGTGGTAAGCGATAAAAATTCTCTAAACTGATTACTTCGAAAAAACTAATTCATGACATTTTAGCATAGCTTACCCCTCAGCCCAAACCATTCCAGATTATGGAAACGATCCGGTAAGACAGACACGTACATGCCAGACTCCTTGAACATATGCTGCATTAGATAGCGAATAACCTCATACCTGTAACTCTAGTCTCTCCTGGCAGACGAGGTATTTCTTCATTTTTTTCCCAGTTAGTTCCATCTTTTAGAGTCTAAAGAAAGAGAAGCACAACGGCACATCATATTTTATTTACAACTACTTCCGGTTCCAGATTAAAAAAAATAAAAAAATCTTAAAAGTAAATTTCTTCATGGGAAAGAACAGTGTTTTTCCCCACAGTAGAAATCGACATGCTGAACCGAAACAGAAACACACCACTATCCTGAACTGCAACTATCAATCACTTAAAGCTTGAGCAGTTTTGTCAAATAAGCACATTTTAGTCTCTCTCATTCTAAAGGAACAATTAAATATATTTGCAGTAAATTGGAATTAAATTTCTATACCATTATTTCTCTACAAATTTTATACATTTAATTTTCCAAGTCTGCTTGGCTTGGAAAAACAAATCAAATAAAATTACTTAAGCAGTGTATTCACAAATACTACACACAATCTACTAACTTGTGCTTCACACATTCAGTAGGTTTTAAGAATGATTAATAAAAAAATCTGTTTTTGAAGAAATGTTTAAAAAGCTAAATAAAACTTTAGTTTCTGTTTTCGTGCACACAGGTGGCATTTTTTTTCAGCCACACAGCTGAACTTGCTTTAACATGAGTATTTCCCACTAAAGACCAACATTTTAAAAATGGGCCAGCCACACAACTAGAAATAACTCATCAATTACAGTAACAGAATTTTTCTACAGCACAGAATCGTCAAAAATTTGCAAGAATGCCACAAAATATTTCAATGTAGAACACAAATATAGTAGTAAGTATATTAGAATTGACTTCAAGGAGGCTCTCATAACTTGTGTTCCAGAGAATATTTCACCCATCCACTCTGAAAGATATTTAAACCAGCCTAGTTAACAGCATTTAAATTTTAGCAATAAAATAAGTATATACAATCAAGGAAAAAAAAATCATTCAAATACTCAGTTTTCTACCTAAATAGGGAACATAATGATCTCTGGGAAAACATGAAAAAGTTACACTCACCCTTTTAATTGAGGAGCTCTCCAAGGAGTTTGAATTATATTTAGGTGTTGATGATGACGCCATACTGAGTATCTGAAGAGAAAGCACAAATCTGAGAGTTAAACTTCCTCTTAGAATACATACTGCTTACAGGAGAGACTTAGACTTTAGAAGTCTGCAGGTAGACATAAAGAGCTTCCAAGAACATCTTGCAAGTTAGTATTAATTTAGAAAAGCACACAATGTCTTGTAATTCAAGGCCACTATTTAAAAGTGCCAACTCTAACAAGAAGCTCATTAATAGTTCTGGGAACAGTTCTCATGTATTCTGAGCTTAAGCTGTATGCTATAATTCTGTTGTTTGAATACTATTTTTAGTCAAGTCAACAGACATTGGAGTGCTTATTTTAAGTGACAGGATACACGTGCTAGGAAGTGCAACCTATGTGGAGCATTTGTATTAAGAATTTTCATTTAGGAAAGCAAGAACAAGCTACAAGGTTATTGCACAGCTCTAGAAATCACAAGCACGTCAATGAACTCAACTGTTTTGATGAAGCTGAAAAAAAGGAGAGGAGGGAAAAGCAGTTGTACAGCACTTTTACAATTAAAAGCAATCCCCCATTTCCCAAGCTGAAACTTCAGTTAGCCCACCAGAAGGGGGAGTGTCCAGCCTTCTGGTCTGAACAGCCGTGATATATTAAAAGAAAAAGTGTTGTGGGTTTGGTTTTTTTTTGGTGGCATTGATTAAAGACAGAATCGCATGAAACAGGATTAACCTTTTTAATCATTTCCTGATATTGCACAAGGGATCTCTACAACACACACTGGGAAAATGCTCATACCTGAAGCCAAACGGTAACTTCATACCAAATGATACTTCCCTTTTCACACACCCCTCATCAAGCTGAGCTGACAATGTACACCAAGCGTTAGGAGTTATTATTCTGGGGGAGAGGGGCAGTAGGTGATTACAGACTACACAATCAAAACACTCTAGCCTAAACTTAGCTCCTTCTCTCCCCACTAGGCAACAAAAACAAAGTTTGCACAGATGTCTGCACCGCGGCGAACCAGCCTGCACAGCAGCAGGCTCACAGGGACACTGCAGCAGTCCTACACAAGCAGGAATGACAGACTAACCTGCAGCAAGAAGGTGGAAAGCCTGGACCTTCAGTTCCACAGGTTTGTTACCTCATTACGGAGCCCAAGTCTTCCATATTTCATAAAGAAACACAGAAAATCTGACATCATGTCTAAAACTGTAATATTTAGTGATACAGTTTACCAGAGAAGACAACTAATTCTGACTCCAAGAAAATAAAAAAGAAACCTCCATTAAGCTGAAAAATGAAGAAAAATGCCTTTGTACGCTGAACAGCCCACGTGACCCTGTCACACCGAGGTTATTACGTCCCTTCTGGTCTCCTCCAGTCTCAGCCTTCTCCTTATGCTGAAACAGAGGGGTCCTGGACTAATTTAATGCAACTCCAACAATTTAAACGAAATGCTATTAGCAAACAACATTAAAACATCAGTTTTAGACTACCTTTGACTGAAAAACTACTGCAACATTGGAGACTGATGTCTTGACTACAAAACGCAGAAGATCAAACGATGGCATTTAGGCAGTTTGTCCTTCCTTATGGTATCTTCCATTCTATAAAACTTAAGGCAGATTTAACTTTTTCTCTACTGCTATGTTAGCTCGTCAGTTGTCTCTGAACTCCCAACATTTGTTCAGATGATTTTCCTTAATTTCTAAAAGCACGTTTTCTAAAAACCAGATATATATTTATAATCAAAGGTGTATTTACCAAGAAGCTCATTTTAAAATATTTCCCATGTGAAGTGTTTTTGTTCACATTTTAAGTGAAAAACAGCAAGTGAGACAAAGAGAGGAAGGCACAACAGCCAGCTGAGCACAGCAGCCCCGGTTCTCCCACGTCAACACAGCACGCTGCTCCACCGGAGCTCGCAAACATGCATCGAGGCCGCACCAACAGCGAGAGGCAAGCGAGCATAACCGGGCCCTAAAAAACTGATTTTTTTAAGCATACTTTACAGCAAGAATGAATTCACTCACTGACTCCCATTTCTATAGAATATTTCATTATAGTATTACAAGCAATTACTCTGTTTCATTTCCAACACTACAGTGATACAAATTAGACTTATTCAGAGTTAATTAAGTTCAATAAATATGTACTGGAGGTAAGAGTTGTCTGTCAGATGTTTCTTTTAATCCACTGAAAACATCTTCATTAAAAAAGTTAGTGCAAGTTATTTCACCAGGGTAAGAAGAAGAATTTTTAACACTAAATTTTGCTTTGAAACCCAAACACACTTTAAAAACCCCAAAACTAAGCAATACATTTATAGCCAAACACATTTCCCTCTTTTATTTATTTATATAAGTAAACTGAGTCAAGTAATTAAACTTTTCTTTATATAGCACCCATTAGAGAGCATTTAGAACAGTGCCCACTTCTGGACCCCAGCACAAGAGAGACGTTGATAGCTGCAGCAGAGGGACACCAGGAGGACCAGGGCCTGAGCACCTGCCCTGCAACGAGAGGCCGAGGGAGCTTGTGCAGCTCTGGGGGGCCCCCACGGCCGCCCACCAACACCGACGAGGTAGGTACTGAGAAGACAGAGCCAGGGTCCTCAAAGTGGTGAATGATGAGAGGACAAGAAGCAACAGAAACTGAAACAGATGAGATTCCGCCTTGATATAGGGCAGAAGAAAAACAACAACCCAACACTTTTACACCATAAGGGCAGGCAGGCAGCGAAAATGTTGCCCAGGGAGGTTGCAGCCTCCCTGCTCAGAGGTTTAAGACCAGAAGAATAAAGTTTGAGCAAACAGGTCTAATCTCAAAGCTGATCTTGCTTTGAGCAAGGGGTTGAATTAGAGACCCGCTGCAGTCCCTTCCAACCCGAATTACTCCGAGTCTGTGATCTTCAGGCAACAGACAAGATCAAGTTCTCATTCAAAAGCATCCATCAAACAAGAGCACAGCTTCAAAGAGGAGGACTCCTCTGTCTCAAAAGAACAAACAAGTTTTCAAAAACATTTTAAATGAACAAGGAATATTTCCTTTTATATTATTTCTTTTTCTGTCAAATTGTAGAAACTGTTTCTGGCAACCCGACAAAGTAATATTGCCATGAACCATTCAGAAGCATACTCCATCGCAGCCTTAAAACACCTGCAACTTTCTCATCATCAAGGAGCAGCAGCAGTCCTTCTGCTGCAACAGGGAAAAAACACTGCAAGTAGTTTTCCATTGCAAACAGATTCTATTCCCCAGTAACGTCCATATGTACCCGTATACTTGCACAAAAGCTGAAAACCACACAAACCTCCGTTTGCCAGCAGCTGAGCAGAAGCACAGTAACTCCACAAAATTTAAAACAAATCAGACAACTCTGTTTACGATATTCAGCAGTTACAAATAGTTGAGCAGTCTTCTTTGAATCTAGCATTGCAAGGAGACAACCCAATTTTTCTGGACTTAACTAGAACTAGTAAACAAAGCTTTGCTAAAATGACCAGAACTTACTGCAGTAACACTACCAAAAAACATAGGCTCCAATGATCTTAGCAATAACAACTAAATTACTTGGGATTTGCACTTCCATTAAAGACTATTTTATGCTTGTGCTTCCTAGGATTCCTAGGAGTGGAGGCACAACCACATTGGAAAGGATGGGCACTAAAGGCCAGATTTTGAGAGGTCAGTTCAAGGATCCTATCTGCTTTTTATGAATAAATGCTGACACATGCATATGCCCACACAGGAAATCTAAATGAACTTTAGAACACGTAAATAAGCTTGTGAGCTTTAAGAAACCAGACGTGACCAGGTAGTATTTCTTTAGGTTCTTCACTGCCAACAAATTAGAGGATGTGAGGGAGACAAAACACTCACCACCTGCTTCAGCCGACCTTCTCGGACTGACTACCGTCCGCAGAGGCTGCACAAGACATGCAAGGAGAGGGAGAGGGCAAAGGAAACTGGGGGCAGGGGTGTTCAACACAGCTATCGGTCCCCTAGACTCAGAAGCCCGCTGGCACTGTTATGCTCCCTGCAGGATGCATGCAGTGGAGCCTGGAAAAACTACCAAGGCTCCTACAAGCCTACAAGTTTAGATTGACAACAGCCTTGTGAAACTAGTTTGTCTTGTTTATGAACAAATTATTATTAAAGGCTTCGTCTTTACATCTTTACAACTGAGCCATGCTTACATCAACCTAAAATCATTACGTGTGTAAAGCATCAGATTTTGCTCAAGCACAAGACAACGCACGTTTGCCACAGGATTAACACCACAAATGTCTGAGATCAAGTAAACTGCATCAAGTAAATTACTGTGAGCACCACCTCCCAGGTATTTAATATTTTTGACTCTCCATCACTGGATTAAAACTCTGAAAAAAATGCTTTTAAAATTGTACCTATCGATCAGTTGGAGCAACAACAATTCTGACGACACTTAACGTAAAAGGAAACTTTTAATTTTGTGTAGTCCATAATGCTCAATACACCAATCTGGAAAGATTGAGGAAACGAAACTGCTAAGTTAGCATACATGGAAGGGATTTACAGAGTCTACTGAGTAAGAGGTAAACATGAGGAAGAGACATGAGCGACACCCACGATTATAGGGGTGTGTGTATAAATATATATATATACACACACACACACACACACAAAGAAAACATAAGAGCAATGTTCCTAGGACCCGAGGGAACGGCATGGAGCCATGACAGGGGAGGTTCAGGCTGGGTGTCAGGAAAAGGCTCTTCACCAAGAGGTGGTCGGGCACTGGAACAGGCTCCCAGGGACGTGGTCCCAGCACTGGAGTTCAAGGAGGATTTGGACAATGCTTTCAGACATGTGGTCTGATTTTGGGGAGGTCCTGTGTGGACCCAGGAGTTGGACTCCATGATCCTTGTGGGTGCCTTCCAACTCAGGATATTCTGTGGTTCTAGGATTCAAACTGGACAAGCATAAGAATTATTTGCTCTTACCAGAATCAGATTTATCATTAAGGTGAAAGTGGCTAACAAAATGTCTGACTGAATGTTTTCTAGAAGCATTGTGGTTACTGTCACACATCAATACCCATGACACAAGATAACACCAAAGTTCTCATAATCCTGCTCCAAATAATGATTTGTGTGAAAATGAAAAAATCTGTGCATCTCCAAGGCTTCTCTTAGTCATATAGCTACAAAATTTACAAAGCCCCTTCGCCAACTGCTGTCAAAGCAATTCAGAAAACAATTTGAACACTTCTAGAAAGAATGATTAGCCATTATCATGACACTTGAAAGCAATCAGGGCACTGGATTATTCATTTAAGATTTGCAATGCATCTGCCAGTCCAGATAAAACTGAAGTCATTTTCCTACCAAATCAGGAATCATTTCAAAGAGAAGAAAAATAACTTTTTTTTTTTTTTTACTGCATTTGAGGTAAGCATAAGTTAGTGTGAGTAGATAGAAAAAGCTGCTTGCATCCTCACTTAAATGGAAGATGCGAAAAGCAAAAAAGCAGATTTATAATAACAAGGTATGCTCGTATTGCTATACCAAATAAAACTGCAATCTTTGTGTAACAACCTACAGAGCTGGTATGAATATACTGTCTTGTGTTTCCCATAATGAAGTTAGAAGCATGAAAAAAAAGTCAACATCCTTAAAACAAAACACACCACAACTGCACAGAACTAATAAAATACATTCATTTTCAGAAATAACATATCAAATAGAGCAGAACTCCAGGAATTTTAAGACAGTAGCAAAGTTATGACAACCATGAAGGGAGGAAAAGAAAAACATTTCATTCCAAGCATGTGAGAAGAAATGAACATAAATC
>VXAA01002046.1:144571-173162 GCA_013399115.1 Anseranas semipalmata
CCCCGCCCCCTGCGAGCCCGCCCCGCCGGAGCAGGGCTGGGCTGCCGCGCAGGGGCTGCCGGGAGGTGTAGTCCTCAGGGCGCCGCGGCGCCTGCCGGGAGGTGTAGTCCTGAGGGCGCCGCGGGGCCTGCCGGGAGGTGTAGTCGCGGAGGGTGGCGCTCGCGGCTGAGGGGCGGTGGCGGGAAAGAGGCGCCTCAGGCCGCGCGGGGGAGCGGCTGCTGAGGGGAAGCCCTCGGCGTGGGGGGGGGGCTCGCCGCCGCCACCAGCACCTTCCCTTCCCGAGCAGAGCGTTCCTAAATGAAACGGCTGGGGAAAAAGGAGGGGGAGGAAAGGAAAACACAGGAAATGTGTCTTCTAGCAGGCAGAGCAAGTTGATCGATCAATGGCTGTTAATACTCACAGACATCCCAGTCACCCAAGCCTTCTGGATGCACCCTGACAACAAATAAAAAATAGTGATATGTAAAAGAATTTGTGATGCAGACATCAGGAACATTCTATATGTAAGATTAAAAGCATAAATAAATTCTTGGGCTACCTTACAAAATGGCCAATTGTCACCAGACTACCCAGTGGCTGCGTACATCCGGGGGGTACAGTGGCAATTTGGGAACACTTTGCTGTCTGCTGCTGCATGCTCTCAGGAAAAGGACCTTGGGGATATAACAAAACATTTTTGATATTTTAGAGCATATTTGTGAGTTAACAAAGCAACCACGTCCAGCTCCTCTGGGGGCTAACTTGTTCTCTGCCAGTGGAGGGCCAATGCCTCTCCCTTCTCTCAGGACTGGATACCACAGAAGAGCAGAGCAAAGGAAAAAATAAAGAGAAAACAAAAGAAGCACCTGGGGCTTCTTCATGATTCCAAGCGATTACGAGCTTGGTATTCGGTTTACCCAAGCCTGGTGGCTCCAGCAGCACCCACCTCACACTAGCATGGTGGCAGCGCTCACCCTGTCCTCCGCTGGAAGGCAGACCATCACCTGCAAGTACTGTGCCGACAGCCACAGCCTCTGCTCTCCCGTGTCTTCCTCAAAAACCTCTTTCTTCAGTTCCATTTTGCCAGTCCTTTGTTGTCTATGAACAAATAGTTACACCATCTGAAGATCCAACTCTAAGCTACGTGTGCTTTGAGGTGAGCCATGTATTTGTACCAGACAAAATGTACTTTTGGAAGAAGCCACAAGACTATCACTTTAAAATTAATTTTATTCATCAGTTTTAGGTGTCTCCTTTACTATCAACAATTTATATCTGGAATTCCCCAAACTGTAGAGAATCAAAACCAAAACAAACAAAAACAACAACAAAAATATGCAAGAGAATCAGGCTGGTGCCTCTTGTCATGGAAATACTATTTACTCCAGAGACAATTGTTTTCTACAATAAGCATGGAACTGTGAGCTTTACATTAATAAGCAGCACAAGCAAGCAGTGAGCAAAAGGAGATGAAATACTAGTTCACCTCCCTCATGCAGATAATCTTGTCTGTTGTCTTCTCTACAATACGCCCTTGCTTCTACCTCATCCTTTCAGTAAAGACTAGCTAGAAAATTCACTGACACAATTTTGAAGTTTTGCTTTGATTGACTCCAGTATGGTATTTCCAACTGGAAATCATAAATCAATGTATTGGTTTATATATATTAATATGTATAGGTATATATCTATTTGTCTACATGTGTGTGTGCATACATAAAGGATCCTTATTTGATCATTCCTTCAGGGTTTCATTCAGATCACATTTTAAAGCATTTCTCTGACATTATGAAGACTTAAGATTTTTTTTTGCCTTACTCATTTTTGACTCTTCAAATCTAAGATCACTAGAAGTGCTCTCCACAATTACTCTCCGAAATTTCTTTCGAACAACAATTTCCACTCAGATTTTTCACAGCTATGCCTCTTTACTGCAGATTGGTATGCTTTCCTAACTAAACTCTTTGCTTGTGTCTCTGTTACCTTCTTATGAATGCCAAGTGGGATTTCGCCTTCTGCTGAATGCAGTCACGGGTGCTCCATGAGCCCTACACCTGCGTGGTCAGATGTCTGTAAGATGTGAACTGGACGAAACCCACTTTCAGGCACCTGACGGATGATTCACCCGATGGCTATATGGATCTGCAAGAGCATATGTTATTTAAGTTTGGGGATGTTTAGGCTGTCTCTGTATTTCTGAGCCTGTTCCTTGTTCTTTTGTATTGTAGCATATGGTGCCTGGGTCGTAATCAGCCCAGACGGCACACAAATACTCCAGCCGCCATCCAATCTCTGGACCATCTGGATAAGAACTGGTTAATTGAGAACCCTAATGTCATTTTAAGCTCACCATAGTTAAAATAGCATTGTGCCTTCTCCCACAAGTACTCTCTACTTTATCTACTACACTATTATCTGCCTGTACATAATCATATTTGACTCAGACCTTTCCGTAGTCCTTTATGTTCAGACTGTGTCTAAATCTGTCCATATAGCTAAGACTCCCATCTTCTCAAATCTCAATTACTGCAACATCCTTTCCTTTGGCCTTGGAAAATATAACCTTGTCTTGCTCATACCTATTGAGAATGCTGCTACAAAGACCATTTTTCTTAGTCTGTCATTTTCACCACATTATTTCTCTCTTTTCATCCCTCTACTGGCTCAGCCTACTCTATCATGTCGATCCTTACCAAGGTGTCTTTACTCTGAAAGGCCTGATAGCCGGTCTTCACCTTACTTGCCATTTCCATTCACTGCTGAGGTCTAACTGCAGCTCCCCTCAGCTCGCGATGTCAGTTTTCACAGCCCACTTGTAACATGTTTAAACAACTTATTTTGTGCTTTCTTTTAGCTGCCTTGTATTTCCTGGGATCCTCTAAACAGCCACAAAGTTACTGATCATTTGTCTTCAAAACACTGCTTAAATCTTCTCTTTCCTGTAATGTCTACAGTACAGTGTCACGTTTCCTTGTGCTGCCTCTCCTGTCTGTTTTCCTCACTTCTCCCATTTCTTATTTTGACCGTAAAGATCTTCAGGGTGGGAATGTCATTTGTGTTGATTCTGATCCATAACAGGGCTTTGTAGCACTAAGGTAATGCAAATAATAAACACACATACAGAGCTGAGATGCCAGGGAAAACCTAGGTACTATGAGATTGATGCTAACAGTGTACAATTTGGGAGCATAACCACATCTGATAATAATATTAACTTCTTTTCCTACTATTATAGGGAGAAGAGGAACAAAAATAAGTGGAAGTGTGGATTCTCCATCTTTAAATCAAGCCCATAGGCCAAGGTAAAGCTGATTTATATCCATCTACCTAGCAAAAAAATTCACTTGGTGATAGTTGTTGTGACATAGAAAAGAATGTAGTGTGTTAAATGTGCCATATTTTTGTATGTATGCCCATATGTTCACATGTACAATTTCTTCCCCACTTTTGCAAGTTAGATATTAGAAATGGTATGGTACATCGGTGATTCTTTTGCTTTTCTTACACTGCACCATTTACACCGTTTGTTTCCTGTTATTGTCCTTTGTTTGCTAACTTGGTGTTTATTTTTGTCTCTGCTAAATAAAGACTGCCAGATTTAATTATTGTAAGCTGTACTTTAATACCTCTTTAACCTATTTCTATCTAGCTTTTCCCCTCAATTAGCTTAATCATTTCTTTATCAAGTAACGTGTTACCAAATAAAACACCTATAGCACCCTAAAAAAAACATCTGCCCCTTGCTGCTTGACTCACAGTAGCAATAAGGTGAGTTATATAAGACGCCTGTTGTATTTCTGGATCCTGCAAGTCCCAAGGCTGGAAATAGCAATTGTATTTTGGGAACCATTTTCAGAAACACTGACTGGATGTACATACTTGTTATTGTGAGATCAAGCAGATGCAGACTTTCAGATACCTAGGTTTTGCATGCACAGTACTGCTGATGCCAAAAGTTGGCACATGACAACTGAAGGATATATATACATATATGTATGTATACACACACACACAGACCCCTGCTGTGACTAGTAGACAGACATCTCCTATTAGAAGCTAATTCTTTGTCTTCAAAGACAGAGAAAATTAATATCAGGCACTTGCTGATTCTATATTCAGGTTTAAAAAAAAAAGAAAAAACCATTGTTTTCTTCATGCAAATATTAGAAGCAGTTAGTATGTTTTATTTGAGACATAGCTGCATTTCAGAGGAAGGCAAACTCATTCTCACATATATCATATTGAATTTGCATAGTAAGTAAAAGATTTTAAAAGCAATGGAATGAATTTGGATGAAAGGAACCAAACAAATGGAAGTTAGCAATATCCACTGAATTACCAGAACTATTAGTGGAATTAATTTTAGTACCATCAGAACAATGCCCCAAATTAAGAGAAATAGAAGAAAATCCTCTTAAATTAAATAGCACACAAAGGAATAAGCTTCCAGTGCACTTAAATGTAAATTGCAATAGAAAGTGACCTGTTAAATGTGTAAATATAGCTCATAAAACAGAAGCACCTTTTAGACTAATACCCGTTAAGTGCTTTGCTTTTGGTCTGTGCAGAACTGAATTTCTCTGAAGGGCTGAGGTTTTATTCAATCCCAAAAGAATTCTAGTGATGCAGGGCAGCTGAGACTGCAGCAGCAAAGTGGTTAAAGTTAAAATACCTTGTAAAAGTCTATCATGGTTGCATCAAACAGTTTTATCAGTGTAAACAACCTCTGTAATATGGAACTCCCACGTCCCCTTTTATTTTTGTCAAGGTCCACACGTACAACTTAAACTACAGTAGCATCTGAATCACTTAAAATTCAGCGTGCAAGAGTTCTTTTAAGCATTATTTTAAGTATGCCAATGAGCACAACATGGGCTAATGGAACAGAATTAATACATACTCTAAACAGAAATTTTCTTTGTTTTATAGTACAAGAGTCACAGCAGCTGATAGGACAGGAAGGGAAACATTTCCACCAGCGTTTACTCACAGTGGCATACTTGTGCATTTTGAAAACACGGCACAGCCCCTCTCAGCTGCCGTCCCCCATAGAAGAGGGGTTAGCTTTGAAATTCAGTCAAGCTCCAGGCAGCAGACTGCAGTGGCTGAACAGCGTAGAGTCCAGAGATCCCAGGGCTCAGCCAGAGAGCCCGTGGAAAGATTAGCGCTGGGAAAGCCCTTCCTCTTTAGAAATGTGCATCTATTTAGATCAGAATATACCCAATACTATCATGAAAATCAAGCAAAAATACCACATCATCAACAACAGTAGCTACTTATGCAAGATAGGAAATCAATGAGCTGGCAAGCTGTTCCGGGCACCACTACCCACCAGAGCATTACCAATTTCTCTCTCCAAAACCCAGCTGGTCCATTACTCTCTGCACTCTCAGATGCTGGTGATGACCTTTAGGTTAGATTCAAGCCTGTGTCAGCAGAGGCTCCCCATGCACACCTAGGGGAATTAAGAACATGCTTTCTTTTGACTTCTCCAAAAATTCATGCTGGATTGATTTCGGTTTAAGTCTAATTTCCCTACGTTTTGTAAGGAAAATGGATCTAATCTTGTTAGTCTAAGGTGTTATTCTTTATAATAAAAAAGAAAACCCTCCACCACAGTCAGTTTGCCTAAATATATCACAGCAGGTGAGGAGAAATTGGGTTTCAGATGCAATTTTCTTTCCCATTGTTAGAGGAAATTGCCATTTATTGGCAGGGTTAAAAACAATCTGGCACTCATGGTGTTATCAGGAATCTTCATGTGAGCAATGGCTCTAACCCACTAGACTGATCAGCTCCATTTATATGGATGTGCTTACAGCTATACATGAGGGAGGTGAAATTAAAATGAAACAATTAAGAAATTGATGTACTTTACTTAACCTCAACTGAGTAAATGACCAAAGTCGTCTTCAAAACATTCAACCTAGGCAAACATCATCACCCCTCCCTAGGAACATTCAGCATAACTAGGCATGGCTGGGGTGCTAAACAACAGAAAAGACAGTATAATGGGGAGTATTGGGAAGCTTTGATACTGTGAGGAACAGGAAGGGCCCCAGGTTTGGTGCTTACCTTTTAGATGGCGCTTCAAGGCCTCAGATAATCTGTTCAGACTGTTGTGGTGTGCATTGAAGGTTTTTCTGTTAACTCCCATGGGACCAAGAATCATTCCCATGGTACTGAAAGAGCCAAGCTGCTGTGGATCAGTTTGCCTGATCTATGCACTCCAGTAAGTAGGAGAAAATCATTTTATTGTGAAGCAGAATTTCTTCAGTTGATCTAAAGAGTGAAACAAAACCCCTCTCAGCTCTGCAAAATCACTGAGACAAGTGGGGTCTTTGGAAGCCCTGAATATCACATCAGATTCTGATATAGGTTTCCGCAGGCAATTAGCAAAGCTTCAAGCAGCCACCTGAAAGAAATAATGGCTTTCATTGGAGTTAACGCAGTAATTTCTTCCATGAAGCTTCTTGTGAATAATTCTTGCTGGAAAAATTGTACATGATTTCTTTTCATTTATATTTTAATGCAATTTATTATACAACAGCGACCTCCATTCAGGGTTCAGAAGATCAGAGTACTTACAGTAATCTTCACAGCACTTTGTATCTCCAGCTACAGCTTACATTCACAGCATGAAAAGAATAAGAAGTTAATGTACCAAATCAGAAAGTCTCTCTGTGGCAGTGTTAATCTCTGTGTTGAGTTATTATTTATTAGTAGTACTATGGTAGCGTCTAGAGACCAGGGCCTCATTGTGTTGGGCACTGCATAAAATACACAAAGAATATATTTGCTTTCTAGAATAGCTTACAGTTTATGTTTGAGGATATGGACAAGAGGTACTACAGCTATCATTACTGCCACAGCCAGAGGCAAAACTCTTTTCATGCTTATTGTGGATGCTGACACTAGGAATAAAATTACCTACTGACAGACAATTAAAATGAAAACATTATTCTGGGATCAGAGCTCAAGGTGCAAGAAGATGAAAAGAGCCCCCCTGTCTGATTTCATGCAAGGCCAAGCACGATTGCAGATAGTTTCTTGCTACACTCCTGGGTACATTAGCCATCCACAAGAAGCTCAAGAGGTATCGGGCATTTGAGATTCTAAACCAGTCAATCACAGAGACGTCTGCAAGCTGAAGCACTGGGTGAATGGTGAAGCATTTACGTATCCCCATAAGCTAGAGAGTGCTGGAAAAGGGTGCACCTGTGATGGTAGAGCTACACATGACTGAGCACATTAGCTTTTGGCATAGCAGCTGGAAATGTAGGCATGGGTTTTTTTTTGGCTTCCGTACTGGTAACCACTGCAGGATGCAATGACCTCTTTTTGCTACCTCTAGTAAATAAGGTTGAGTTCCTCTCTGTTGAATGCTGTATTTTCATCACTACTAACTTTCAGCCAGTTTCCTCTGAGAATGAGTCTGATGTAATCACTTTTGAGTGTCTTACCACCACCCCCAATGATTTTGAACTGCTGGTTAATTGTACCAAATTCAAAAGACAGTAGAGGTCTCAAGATAATTAAGTTTCACTGAGTAGACAGGCAGGAAGAAGGGGGCACTTTCCAAATGGTCACAACTTCACCTCTTACAGCCCTGGATTCCCATCAGCCCTTCTTTACAGTCAGACATGTCATTCTACAAGTTACCGTCACGTGTATGAAGGTAGAGAAAACAAAGGAAATGTAAAGGTGTATGAGGAGATTTAAAACAAACAAACCAACCAACAAACCCTAAGCGTACCTTAGTTAAAAAGTCAGAACAGCTGAAGGACAGTCTGTCAGAAATCACTTCCACCGGTCAGGGAAAAACCGATCAAGGTAAAAGTTAAAGCAGAACTGAGAAACCAAGAGCAGATGCCCCGATTCACAGAGAAGAGCACATCTCTGGGCTGTAAAGCCTCCCCAAACAAAGGAATGGGCTCTGCAGAGTAGCAAGGGGGTATCTTATGGCAAATCATGAGCCAAAAGCCTTATCAAAGACCTGGAGGTTTGAAGCAGAAATAAGACAACACCTGCTCTTCAAGACGCACAGGTGGCAGTTTGTTGGCAGGAATATTGGCCAAGAGGAGTGAAACGCTCGGGTTTTCGCTGTGAGCCCATGCCCCTCCGGAAGGGCGAGGTGTGCCGCATCCCAGGCTGTTGGAAGTCGGGTGGCGAGTAAAGAGAAGAGCTTGTGCAGATCAGTGAAATCAATGGCTCATCCTCCACTGCCTACCTGTCAGGCTGCACGCTCTCCCCTGGCCAGGATGAGATAACTGGCTCTTGAGGTTGGAAAATGAAGACACCAAGGGGCCTGACTCATGGTCACATTTTGGCTGCAGCAGGCTGTACTGAAACAACCAGCTTATCCTCCCAGGTCTCTAAAACAAAGTCCAAATGTGAGCACAGCAGCTGAGGGTGATACAAACCACTGGCCGCAGGACGTGGCTACCGGTTCTGCTTAACTACACTTGAAAAATCCTGCCGGTGTCTGTCTGCCTCATTAGGTACTTAAACGTCTTTGGGATTCGAGTCCTTAGCCTTTTGTGCTTCACAGTCCCCCACTGCTAAGCGGACATCATAATCTCCCTGAAAGGGCACAGGAAAATATATATATTTATAAAAGATTGTGAGGTTTAAACAGGGGGTTAATGCGAGCCTCCTAGACAAACAGTGCAGCCAGCTAATAGGTGAAAGAGAATAAGAATTTATGGGCTGAGAAGAGGAAAGGAGCACAGGTCCTGGTCTGCAAGTTAATTCTGTTTCCCCAGCTGCCATACAAAGCAGGCAGGGCTGACGAGGAGCAGTGTGTAAACTGGAAACAAAGCATGTTTCTGCAGCTGGATGGAGTCAGCACAGCACTATATTAGCAAAGAAAAAAGAGATTTCACAACTTTATAGCTTAGGGCTGATTTCCCCTCAGGGGGTGAAAATAGGCTGTCTCACCACCTCCTGCTGCTGCCCCGGTCTTGGGTCTTGTCTGTCCCAGCCATTCATCAAAGGCAGCGCAGCTCAGGACGTGAAACCAAGCAGTGGCAGAACCTGGGTCCCTTTGCTCCTTGAAAATGGATTAAGGCAGCATGAAAACAACTGAAACATAGCATCCTTTTTTGATACAACTCCAACTTTGAACTTAAAATGGTGGTTTATTTTTTTTTTCCTCCTACCAAATTACTTAAGACATTAAGACATTACTCAGACATTGAATTGCAGCATCATAAGCCTCGATAAGGACAAAAGACACGTGATAAGGACAAAACCCAGGAGCTTCTCTTTGCTTTCTGGCTGTGACACACGTGAAGCTGGCAGCAGAGTTCAGCTGCACAGCAAAGGGCCCTCTGGGCTGCGGGGACACATCTCTGCTGTAGCTGTGGGTTATTTTAATTGACACATCGCTGTGATGCAAGCCAGACCACTGCCATGCCAACCTCCAGAAAAAGAAAAAAAAAAATCCAATCATCTCTACTTGCTGAGCACAGGAAAGCAAAGAAGTTGGGCTCCATGTCCCCAGCACATGCATGGTCATGTGTTCTTGGCTCCGCAGAGGGCACGCAGCACGGCGCACGCTGCACAACCCAAACTGCAGCACGCGGGCGGCGCGAGCCCTTGTTAGGCGAATGGCTGCCTCGGGCTGAGCGGGGATGAGAGCCAAGTCCCAGACCTGCCGCGTAACAGGAAATGGATTAAGACGTGCATAAAACAGCGTATTTGTTCTGAGCACTGCTACAAAAACCGTCCAGTGAGCTGGGGGGGAGCAAAGAACATGGCTGTGATTAACTACAGCTCTCCTGGCTTGAGGAAGGCGTCTCTAATCAGGCGCCTTTCCCCGGTTCTGTTCAGGGTTGTACACAGGAGGCCTCTTGACCAGACAGAGCCTTAAGTTCTCCATAGCTCCTGCGGCTGCCAACTGGTTACTTGGGTTTTACCTTGCCCAGCAGAGACCCTTATTGGTATTTAAAACATACCATCCTCTTCCAGACTCTTCTCTTTTTCTTTTTTTCTTAGATTTGATATATGCATAGCAGGGAACAGAAGTCGAAACCGGCATTAAATTGCTATTAAGCACCAAAACCTGAGCTCAGCCTGCATAGCTGGACCAGGCAGATGTGCCAGGGACAAGCGTCCCCCCCAGGGCCGTGAGCCACCCGCCCTGCAGCACACACGTGGCAGGAGGTGCGGCAGGGCTCGCCCGCGTGCCTTCCCTCGTCCTTGCCTGCCCTGCAGCCGGGCACCGCTCCAGGGCCCTCTCCCCGGGGCACGGGCACATCTGCGGCACCGTCGGCAGGTGCCAGCCCTCTGCCAGGTGCTCGGTCCTGCTCCCGGACTGGTATAAATCAGGGTTTACCCTGCTGCAGGCAGCGGAACAGCTCCTGATTTACAACATCCTACACGAGAGGAGAACTTGACCTTACACTTCAGCATCAGTACGGCTTCCTTTGTTGAAAGCTTCTTAAGCGAGATGTGTAATCAATCCTGGAGAGCCACCGAGCAGCACAGCTCATGTTCTGCATAAGTCAGGGCTAGGCTGCCTAGGGAAATTGCCTGATACGAGCTCCCGTGACATCTATTCCTAGGAGCTCTCTGGATGCTTTTTTATAGGAATGAGCGTGTTTTTCTGTTTTGCCTTTGTCAAAAATGGTCTGGTTTAGATTAATACAATCCACAAAGAGAATTTTTCCGTGGTAAGTATAGAGTTTTAAAGTCTGACTTACCTATGCCACTAACCTTTCAGACAGACAAGCTCTTAGTGAGCTCGTCTCTGGAAATTCTGGCCTTTATAGGGATTTGATGTTATTTTAGAATCCAAGAGGAAAAATCTTACTGCTTTGCCTCTGTTTTCATGGCCATAATTATGAGGGCAGTCTGGTGACGTAACTTGTTTGGGAAATAAATGATAGCTTTCAACAGTGAGTGCTGTCAGACACTTCGTTCCTTGTAGCTATTTTAGAAATCTAAATTCATTTTGCACTTCCACAGCACCAAATGCTGCTCTTACTTACGCCTGTGTAAATCCCATGCTACACCACCAACTTCAGTTGACCTAGTCCGTGTTTACACCGGCCTGCAAGGCAGAAGAATTTGGCTCATGGCGTAAGTCTACACACGCCTTGTGGTGTGATCTGCTGCTCCAGTAAGCGCAGTGGGTGAACCGTGCAGACATATTTAGCCTTATTCCCTCACTAGTCGGAACTATTTGCCTTAGTGATATGGACCATGGAAGCAAAGGCAGGCTCAGGCTTCGGGCATTTTCACACTTGAAACAGAGAAGAAAAGGGGAAGGCAAAGTACAGACAAAGGTATTTTTTGCAGAATAAACCAGACAATTTGTTGTGATAGAGGCATTGTTACAGCCTGATACCGACCAGAGCTGCAGTGCTAATGCTGCAGCTGCTGAGATGTTACCCCAGGGTCAGCATGCGTTCGCCCCGCACATCCCTGCACTGTGTGCCCTGGTCAGGGCCACAACCCTTCCTGCGTGCTGGCCCAGAGGAGAAACAGCAGCCCAGCTCTCAGGCTGCAACCGCAGCAGGGCACTTGCCATTGAGATTATGTGCCAAACCCCCAAAAGATCAGCAGCAGAAGATTCAGCAGCTACAAGTACCTTGAGAGACACCAAGGAAATAATAATAGCACTTTCTGTCTTCAAAGCGTGACACAGCTGTGACTCCTCAACATCCCTGTGAGGTATGGCAGAAGAATCATTCCCAACTGAGACACAAGGAACTGAGAGATGGAGAGGTGAAAAGCTTTACCAGCTCAAACACTGGTCAAAAATGAGAGTGAAAGCAAGTGGGTACACAACTTGGGTACAAGACAAACATTTTTTCATAAATTCTGTAGGAAACAATCAGCTTTTGAAGACATTCCTACCCAGTGTTTGTAACCCAAAACCCACAGACCTGAAAAGCTGAAAGGTTCATTGCCAAAAACAAAATGAAGAATAAAAACAGGGTATTTTTGTTCTATTTATTAATATCCTAAAGAAATGCGTGTGGGCAGCAGCCATCCCTGCCATCTGTGACTGCCGTGCGGCTAGCCCGGAGGGGGCCGGGCGCTGCCGGTGCCCAGACCTGTGGTCGGAGCCGCTGCCCCAGGAAGCAGCAAGCGCCCAGCCGCACCAGCACTGGCTCTGGCAGGACACCGCTCACGGCAGAAAAGCTGCTGAAATGTAGCCAAGTTTCATGGCCAGACAAACTCACCTTTGTCCCCGCCACAGATGTATTAAGAGGCATTTATCGTGCCTCTGCTGTCTGGAGGCGGGTAGGCATTTCTGTCTCATTCAGAGCCTCACAGGGTTTTACAGCCTGTTTTGGGTGATTGTTCGGTGAGGCCAGTTTCTTTTGCTTGAAAAACTGGCTTCTTTCTTCCTCGTCCTGGTTTCACGCTCGTATGTGTCATTCTTGGGATCAAGCCTGTTGGGAGTTCACTTGGAGTAAACTGCCTTCGCCACCATGAAGCTACACGGATCTTCAAGAAGTGGTGGTGGCTGGGAGAGGTCTCCTGCCCACCCCAGCACTGGCAGCAGAGCTGCTACCCACCTCCTTTAAACCCTGACTGTCCTCTCTCATTTTTGACTTCAGGAGCTCTTTTCTGCCATCCGGCTCTGTAGAAAAAGGTTCTGGAGAGGAAGGACTCACACCAGAGTGGAGTCAGACTCGCCCAACCCCTCCCTCCAGCATCGACCAATTTGAGGACCCCCCCAGGAGATTTCCTCAAGCTTGTCATGCCCACAGCATCTCTGGGATGAAGAACAGCACCACACGTCTTCTCCATGAGCCCTAGAAAGTTTGGGTGGCATCTGCTTCTGTTTAAATCAGGCAGTTTTAGCTACAGACTCCATTTGTGCATTTATTTAAGGTTAAAAATTTCCTCTTTCGTCCTGCTGTTCCTCGCACCCAGCTCACTCCCCCAGAGCAGGCACTGCCTCTCCCCTCAGACTGCTTCTGTGTTCAAGCAGCGAAGTGCCATCGCAGGCGTTACTGAAGGAGCAGTGTGGCACAGCATCACAGCCCACACAGCCCCTGCCCTGCCCCGCACTGGGCAAGCTTCATGTTCTGGACAGGCCAACTAACATCAACATTTAGGAATTGGGAGTTGTCAAAGCAACAGCCCCAAAATCTAGATTCAGTTATATTTCTGAATAATAAGCATTGAAACCTAAAAAAATGGAGCTATTTAAAAAGCAGAGATGAATTTTTGCATATTTACCTACAATTCTACTGGAAAAGGAGAGTAGGCCCAAGAAATCCCATCTTAAAATAAAATCTCGGCCCACTTCAATTCTTTGTCTAGCTCATTTCGTCTATTAACAGCACATACCCATTTGTACATGTTATTAGATTGACGTTGTAGCATCCTGGACAAATCAAATTAATTCAAATATCTGCAGGTACAAGATGTTGTAGCTAAGAAATGAGCACATAAAATATATGCAATTTTCCCCTGGCAGTTTATTATGGTATGAAGAAAAAAACATTCTGTGCTTGAAGCTGACGTTATATTACAAATGTATTGCGAAGTATGATGTGACTATTAAAATATGATTACACAAAGTATGAACATTTTAAGAAGTTTACAGTACAGTGAATCTTTTATAAACAGACTCTTAAATATACATAGGACAATAGTAGCTGACAGAAAAACATCAAAAATTAACTATTAATGTTTATAGACTTTTCCCCTGAAAAAAGTCTCACATTAAAACAGAAATTATGAAAAGCCTTAAAACCAGGAACAAATCACCTGTACACTACAAATATACATGGCAGAGGTGTGCAAACCAGAACCACCTTTTCGCTGCAGGACACGGTGGCCAGGAAGCCTTTGCGACGTCGGACCAGCGCCTCCTCTTCAGCCTAACTCTCGTCACACCGCGTAGTTCCTCAGCCGGCTGTGACGCACAGGCACACGCACACGCCTGCCAACAGCCGCAGTGTCACAAGCACATCCTCACTGCAGGACACCGGGCGACGCGTTGTCCGTGTCGAATCAGCGCACTGGAGTGTATCGAGTCGAGAGCTTCCCCCTGATCTTGCAAATGGAGCCC
The DNA here is from genome assembly GCA_013399115.1 of Anseranas semipalmata. Lineage (NCBI taxonomy): Eukaryota > Metazoa > Chordata > Aves > Anseriformes > Anseranatidae > Anseranas > Anseranas semipalmata. Next base: position 158,592 of record VXAA01002046.1, read on the forward strand.
TGCCAGCAGGTCCCTGACTGCGCTGGGAGCCCTGAGGGGACCTACACACCGCCATCGGTCTGCAGGACTGAGCTATGAGTCAATCAGCAGTTCCTTTTATGTATCTTTTTTTTTTTAATGCAACTTTTCAATCTTTCCTCTTGATATGGGAGAATAGATGCCACATTTGATTTCTGCCTAGCCTGGTTGCAATGACACCCCTTGTTCATGTGTTAAGTTATGTCAAAAACATAAGTATTTTATGCTGTAATACACAGTATTACTGAAACTAACAATATTATTTGCATATTTATAACAAGGTATAATGAAATCCCTATAATAAAACCAAAAGTTATGCTATAGATTTATTTACAAACAGTCCAGCAAAGAAGTATAAATACTTCCACATTTAAGGTTTAGGAAAACATAATTTACAAAATATTCAAATATATACAGTCATCTGAAAAACTGCCAATATTAAACTTTGATGCAGGCAAAGAATTGGCTGGGTCTATTCATTCTGTATTGAAAGAAGTGGCAGTTTTCATGGGCCACCTGTTATTTTTAAAAGTCACACATACGTTATTTACAACGCGACTGCTTCTCTCCAAGCTAAACGTGTCCGGAGCTTTGAGCGTGCTGTCCCAAAATGTCGTCTATCATTGTCAGATTGTTCAACCACTCTTCATCGTTGCTGCTGCTGCTCTTCATGAGCGAGTCAAGGAAGTCAGTGTCACTGCAGTTTGCGGGCAGGATCGAGCTGCTGTGCTGGGACACAAAGTCATACTGCGGCAGCTCGGAAGCCGCGCTCATCCTGTTGAACGCGTCGGGCGGCTGGCCCGTGGCAGGGTAACTCGGCGGGCCGAGGCCTGAGGCAGGACTGAGCTGGTTAAAACTGGACACTCCTTGTGGCATTGATTTCATAACATTCATAGCTGGCAACGGTCCCCTGGTTAAACTGTGTCTCAAGTTCTGATTACTCATTGAGCTCAAGCCCTGGCCAGACTGTCCCATGCTCAGTTTTTGCATCTGTCTGACCTGGACTCCGGGAGCAATCTGATTTGGCGGCACTACAGCCTGCTGGGAAAACTGCTGACCCGACGCATTTGGTCTCACGTTCTGTTTGGAGAAAAGAGTGTTACTGGAGAACTGCTGCATGCTGGTATCCATTTGGCTTTGATTTGGCATTCTTGGCACAGCAGTCGGCGTCCACATCTGGGCAGATGAGTTGGGGTAGACGTTAGGGATTCTTGGCATACTCGGCTGTCTCAAGTGTTGCTGCGTTGCAGAGTGATTCGCTAAGGAGCCAGAACTAAAGCCGGCCATCGGCATTCCCGGCCGCACAGCCGCGTGGCTGTGTACGGTTTGGCACCCCGAGTTCATGCCCAGCGAGTTCTGGCTCGGCCGCAGTGGGATGTTAAAGTCAGAATTTGGCGGAAAAACCCCCTGCTGTTTGCCAGGGTTGTGTGGAATCATCACCATCGTCCCGCTGCTCTGGCTGGCAGTGGCTGGGGCAATGCCAGCGCCCAAGGTGCTCTGGAGCATGGCTGGGTTGGACGGCAGCATGCGGTGGTTGGGCGGAGGAGCTGGCATCGGCTGGCTGCAGTCAGTGGGAATGGGCTGCTGCACAGCTGCACACAGAGAGACACGTTAGCTGGTGAGCGCACCTCCACCCTCGAAGCACGGCAGATCCCTAAAAGGCTGCTCCTCTGCACTTATCTGTCTCTACACGGGCCTCTGCTCTGTGTGCTTTGTAACAGAGTTATTACTGGAGCAATAAGGAAATGGGTGAATCTCATGATATGTAATAAAATGTGAAATGCTTTTATTTCAGGGCAGAGAATCATTAAGCACTCTGTATTTAATCAGCCGCTAGGCCCTGGCTCCTCGAGGCTTTTAATAGCATGCCACTTCCCTCCTTACCTTGAAACTGATTCATCTGCTGAGCCGCAAACAAAGTCCTCTGCTCAGATGTTACTCCCAGCATGTTCTGTCTCTGCTTTTCCTGGAAAACAAGGGGAATAATAGTCAAGTTGCAGTCTCCTGACAAACAAGAATAGCAGCAGACACTCGACGTGTAGCCACTGTCATCATTAACAACCTCTCCAGTGCACGCACGCACACACCTCTGATGAGATTCAGGCCAGACAGTTCATTTCAGAGCAGATCTTAATTGCTCACATGCCCCTTCTTGCAAAGGTGTCCTTGCAACAGCCCAGCATTAGGAAGCGCAGCCTTCAGCAGACGCTGTGCAGGCAGCCCGAGGCCAAAGGGGGAGCTGGACGAACATGCAGACCCTCGCGTTCACCAGCTTATGAGTGAAGCGCAGCACAGCTGGAGGCTGCAGGAATCCTGGCGTCTCCCCAGCGCCTCTTGTGCTGACTATTTGGATGTGTTCTCTGAAGTACCAGATCCGGGGACAAAAGGTGCCCAAGAGTCTATTAGTGAACAGAATCTGTGGCAGCATTTCAGGGACCCACTGGCAAACAAGAGACTGCTGGTGGCCATTACCCTGCCTGCGGGACAGCTCTGCTCATGTGTGTCACCTGTGGTGCTGGTTGCCACTTGTCATCAGAACGCAGCAATGAACCACAGGAAGCCTTGGATTCTCGGGAGGTGCTCCCTGAACAAGGCATTGCTGGCTTTCTCCAAGTGACCTGATTCATGTCGCCAACCGTTTGACCCCAGAACCTGCCACTGCACTTGCATCCCTGATGTGGACAGCAGCTGTGACCTGGGGAACTTTCCACGGATGGTGCAAGCTGAGGCCTGGCTGAATTCCTGCTGTGCTACAGCAGCACAGATAAGCTTGAAGCCAACTGAAGACAAAGAGGCACAGTTGGTTTTGGAAGGGAATTTGATCAAGGAACAGGATAGTACTTGGTTAAGGGTTTTACTGAACTAGTTCTCACATCGTTTCCCATCCAGGGAAATGAGCCTGGCTGCCCCAAACCCAGCAGCATGCTCAGGAAGTCAGGGGCGCAGGCTCAGTGCTGCATCACCCAGCTTGCCTGTGGGATTCCCCCACCCTCGCTCCCTCACACAGCGTGTTTCTAGCCTCATACAGGGACTTCTGTCCCTGGAGAGACCTGCCAAGTCCAGGACAAACAAGAGTTTATCATCTGCTCTGGGAAATCCCTGGGGAGCCAGGGAAAAAGGCAAGCATGGAGAACATCTCTCCTGGGGCCCACTCACTCTTCAAGCCTCCCTTCTCAGCATCTTCCCTCCCAGCTCTGAGGCTGCCCAGGGATGATGGTAATGATATGGAGGTGACTGAATTCTTGCCTTGCACATGGGTGGGCAGAGCTGCACTCGGACTTGCTGAGCAGCACTTGACCCTGGCCTCTCTTAGGCATGACAGCCCTAGTCTGACTCAACCCAGCAATTTCTGGGTCACTCCTTACTGTTTGCTGACTGTTGGTTTCTCCATTCCAGTTAGTCCTGTCCCTCCCAGTGAAGTGGATGACACAGGAACCCACAGAGGCACTCGGCATCGTACCTGCATCAGCTGTCGTTTCATTATTTGCTGCTTCAGTAAATGGTTCCTCATTGTGTACCCATTCACCGTGGCTGGTGCCGGCACAGAGCCTCCACTTGGGATGGAGCCCGGCTCCTGAAGTCTGGCAACAATTCCAGGATTTTGATCCTGCCAAGAAAGATGAAAAAAGAAAATTAATCTCATCAGGGAGATCACAACAGAAGCCTTTATCCTCTCTGCTGATGCCCTCTCTCCAGTCTTTGGCTGTCCCACGCCAAAAGACCTTGTGGATTCATATGGACCCACATGTCATGGTGGGGATGGTGAGGGGCAGGGGACCGCTCTCATTTCTGAGGGTCAGCACAAGAAGAAATGAGAGAAGCAAAAGGTTAATCCAAAATTCTTTGTGACTAGCCCAAGGCTATGGGACTGATTCACTAGGATTACTGGCGTCACATGGCTTCCTAGCTGGCAGAAGGGATGTGAGTAAAGCGTCACATTTCCCACCAGTTCCCCAACTGTTACACTGAAAGACATAAGGAAAGAAAAGTTGCATCAGGGTAGGACTTGGCAACTGGATATAATGGAGAAACCCACAGTAAAAGGAAGCAGCAAACCAAAGGCAGAAGAAGAGAAAAGGAGGAATCAGGCCAGGGACCCAGGAAGATGGGGAAGATGTGGGCCTGGACTGAAATGCTTCTTGTGGGTTCCATGATGGGAAAATGAAGGAGAGAGCTAATTGTGAAAGTTGAGGAGAACATGCAAAAACACAAGGTCAGATCATGGCCAGGCACAAATCAGTAATGCAACTGGCTTGATTCATGGCTGGTGAGAAGTGGCCTCACTGTAAGTGCCCAATGAAAGATCTGTGTTGACTTTCACCAGCTGAGGACTTGCCTTCAAAAAAAGAGCATTGTGGGGAGAAGAAAAAAAATAAATCACAAAACCACCATGAAGACACAGCCCAAAAGGGAAGAAGAATTAGAAAAAATACTGAAGTCAAAACATCTGAAGAGCTGGCAGATAGTCAGGGAAATACAAGAGAAAAACAAGGGAAGAAGTCAAGGCCTCAATGAGGACAAGAAGGCAAGCAATCCCGTAAGCGCCACGCTCAGGCACAGCAGTACCAGTGCATTCCCCTTTCTCCATTTTCACGTCCAGCTTCTACATTATTTATGATGTTTTGTTATTATTGGCAGGGAGAAGTATGTGTATTATATCCAGCAATCTTAGCTAGGCCGTGCTTCCTTTGTTTTCAGAATGGAAGCCCACATCCTTTGTTTGTGAATCAATGTTATCAGGAGATAAGCAAGAAGAAAATGGTTGTTGCCTTTTGACATCTGACAATTAGAAGCATGCTCAGATGGAGCAAACAGGATACAAGCCATGTTTCAGAGTGGCCAGAAGAAAGCGCTGGAAGGCGCTTGTCACCAGGCAGGCTCCTCGGGCCTGGGGCGCCTTTCCACGGCAGCTTCACCATGAGGAACGACCCAACACCTTCCCAGATGTTCTCTGTAAGAGCGATTACCTAGAAGGTCACCGAAATTACTCATTTTTATGGTGCCTCCTTTTGTTGTAGCACTTCGGCCTATTATGCAAAAGCACAATTGATGAAATGTAAATGCCTGCTAGATAATTTACTAAAAGACACAAACCTGCAGCTCATCACTGCTCTCATTACCATTCCTATTCATGGGCAGTCTCATAAGACTAGACTTTATTACTGGTGCTTTGCTTACAATTCCGCCGGACATCTCTCCTCCTCCCCCTTCCCTCCTACCCATTTTACTCCCTCTCTCCCACAGAAAAAGAGGGAGGGGAGGGAAAAAAGTAAATATGATTTACTACAGATGTAAATATGAAAGTTCATGTAAAGCTAACATTCTGCTTTCATGTCAGACAGTATTCTGCAGCCACAGTTAAGCTCTGAATAATGCAGATTGCCTCTAGGGGAATATTTGAAAGTACAGGGATTCACTTTGTGTACTCTACACATGAAAGACATTGAAACGTTCATACCACCAAAATCCCTGCCATCTATCCAATTTCCTCCCAACTTGTCTTGTTGCGTGCAGAGGGTCTGTGCTTACTGAAGCAAATGAGTTTAGTGCAAGGACGATCATTCTGATGTCTAGCTCAGGGCTATTGCATTAACAAGTCATAACATTAAAGTCTCTTTTCCTAATCATGTCCACCTCGTTCTAATTTTTCCTAAAAACCATCAAGAAAATAATGTTGATTTTTCCATATTATTAATGGTAAAGCAGTGTAAATCACATTACTAATTGTGGTTCTTGTGCTGTGGCAATACAACAGCTTAATTATATGGCATTTTTTGCAGGCACCCTATAGCAATAATGACAATCAGCAAAGTTCATTTGCCAATACAGAGAATGGGTTGCTGAGTTTTTCAGAGTGAAGTTGTATAACACTTAATTAGCCAGTAAGGAAACAAGCTATAGGTATACATTTTGCCTTTCGGGAAATTAGGACAAAATAGCATAGATGGGAAGACAAGGAATGAATTCAAAATCTTTCTGTCTACAGTTCACATACAGGTTAATCCAAAAAAAAAAAAAAAAAAAAAGAAAAAGAAAAAGTTCTCTCTTTCCACCACTAGTGGGAACTACTGTATTCCCTTACAATAAGAAATAACCATGTAAGCGTCATGACTAAGAATAGCTCTGGTGTAGTCTAAAGGACGCTGCTATCTGTACCAAAGGTTAATGAACTTTAAGCATTTTTCCTTTTCATCACTCCCCAGGAAAAATCACTTTTCCCATAGTAAGGCCAAGCCAAACATGCCACAAGCTTAGTTTGTCTATAGTTTGAACCATCCCGTTTCAAAATGCTGAAAAGAGCGAGGAGAGGAGGGTTCCAGTGTCCAAGCCGGGAGGGATGGAAGAGGGTGTTCCCCCTGCAGGGTCGTGCGGCTGAGCCGCCTGTAAGCTGCACTGGGGGATGCAGATGTCTGCAGGGGATTCTTCACCTTCAACTTCTGTAATAAATGCCTTTGCAGGTTGGCATCAGGGGTTTTTTTTGGTCATTTTTCCCTCCAAAAACTCCTAACAAAACATCAAACCAGCAGAATCCCTACCCCAACAGCAGGCTACCCGAGTGGAATCTGAGGCCATGTGTTTGGGAGCACGTGCTTCTGTCGCTAGGCGAATTGTCGCACAGCAGGTTTGGAGCCCCTGCAGTACTCTGCGGGCTTTCCAATTTGGCAATTCCTGTTCAGAAAGGCACTGGGGTTAGTATCCCATGCACTAGTTTCAAGAGCAAGGAAAAAAGAATTAGGCTTGAGGTTTGCAGGAACGCACACTGTCTGTGTCAGTACTCAGGCGCCGGCTGTAGTTGTAAAAGCCATCGCACACACCAGTGAGACCAGTCCTTCACAACGCGGTACAACGGCATGCTGTTAGGACGGTGCAAAATGCATCTGCAAATTACTGTGTCCAACTGCAGCACGCGTGGGTCTGGTCCAAAAAAACATTCAGGCGCCTGCTTAATGCAAAGCGTGCAAACAGTCCCACTGAGACCTACCGCATGTATTTATGAATCTACATCCTTCTAAAATCCACTGGTGAGCTCAACCTACCCAGCCTCAACATCTTATTACATATGAGATGCACAACTGCAGTAAATAAGCACGGAGATGAATTGTTCCGTGTGAACACAGTTGATAAACTCCAGTCCTTACCACTTAGTTATACATCCAGTAATCACTTCTGTGACTTCACTTAAGTGAGAATGAAGAAATTTATGGTCCCTAATTCCTCTGAATCCTCATTAACAAACAGTCTAAAAAGGATTTAAAAGCAAGACTTTCTGAGGATCTGAGTTAGAGCTTTAATCTCTCTTTGGCACATATGTAAAAATCCCTCTAATCTTTAATAAAGAACATTCATTGTTTTTTAGGACTGTGTGAAAACAGTAAACTCATTTATCGTTATCAAACCTTCCCATCTGCTCTTACAGTGTAACTCTAAAGAATATAACAAAGAAATGTACATGTTAAATTGTATTGACTTAAGCCCAGAGCTATTGGAGATGTACAATTTATTTCAGTGAGGGCATGAAGGGGACTGCAGGCTGCTAGACAGAGTCATTTGTCCAATGTTGAAAAGACAGTTATCTGCACCAAAATGGCTCTTGGAAAGGCACATTTGCTTTATAAGAAATAAGCTGCCAGGTGAGACCATTCAGCATTATGTTACAGACCCAGACAATAAAACTAAGCCATGAATTTCAATAGTTAACAGATGGACTAATTAGAGACTGAATTCTTTGTGGTTCTAACAGATAACCAGGTCATAGCAAGGTTACTGAGAGAGAGACATTTGGCTTTGCAAATTTCAGTAGATATTTGCAGAGTAGGTGAAGAACTGTACTTCCTAAATGAAAGCGTTAGCAGCAGTGGAAGAACGGAAATGCATCTAATTAAAAATGCATATAGTAGCTGCATTTAAAAAGTTTCTTCCATTTCAAAAGGCATTACTGATTTGAGAAATATTCCCTCCACTTTAAATGGGGAATCCAGCTGACTCCAGTAATTATATATCTTAAAACAGAAGGATCATTGAAATGAGCCCCAGCACTGCAGAATAAAAGGAAAAGACAAAAGGGAATGGGTAGCTCAGGGTACATGTTTGCTGTAAATAAGAGCAAGGGACAAACTGCTTTTTGCCACTGGATTTTTTGTAACCAAAGATAACTTAGCTTGAAATATTTACCAGGACATCACACAGAAAAATAATAGGATAAATTAAAAAAAATAAAATAGTCAAATAAAATAAGATGAAATGGGAAAAACATGTCTATGAGACTCAGCAGTAGCCTGTGCTGCTGGTCCACTCAGAGGCCGTGGCCGCGCAGCCGGGGCCTTTCGGCGGATCCGTACTCACTGCAGGGACAGATACTCGCTAGGGGTGGGGTGAAGTTTCATTAACCGAGTTTTGTTCTGTATTTTAAGAACATCTGTTATGTATGGGGAGTTCTGTACTCTGCTGAGGAAATGCAAATACTAGTTTCAAACTCCTGCTTCGCTGTTTCCCTGTGCTCCCGTCCGCCTGCTGTACGTCGTCTCTTGTCCAGTAGATGGGCTGCAACGTTCTGGTGGGGCTTTCGGAGCAGGGTAGCCCTTCTCTGAAGTCCATGACCACGACTCCTAGGCACAACCACTCTACAAATACTACAGACTAATCGATTAAAACACTAATTCAATTAAATTTGGCTCACCCACAGAATTGCATGGCTGTAAGCGTTTTGTGTCTGTAGAGAAGCCACGTGTGGACTCCTGGTGTCTAATAACCTCGTGTGCCTCCAGAGCAAACCTTGATGCCACCTTCACTAAGGAGGACCGCTGCCTCCACAGCTGTTAAGCCATGTATATATTCAATCTGGGAATCTGTTTGGCCAAGGCATACAAACAAAGCAAACAAAATTCCTGTTCATGGTTTAGCAGGATGACCATGTCACCCAATTCAACAGCACAATGTCTGTAAGATGCCACGATCATTTGCTTCGCCCCGAAGTCAGGGGTTATGTATGCGTCTTGCCTCTAACAAAGCTCTCCATTTGCTCTTTGGAAGTTTTCTTTCTTTTTCCCTCCTCTATTCTGCTCATAGTTCAGAGATGCTCTTCAAGATAAAACTGAGCCTTTCAGTTCAGAAATGCTCCAAAGCTTTTTGTTTGCTTGTTTGTTTTAACACAATGTATGAACATCGATAAAACAAACTGTGCAGCTCAGTGGATCTTTTTTTACCTGTCTTTCACCCATTTACTTGATATACAGGCATGTGAAATACTACCAGACTCAGGTTTCTAAGCTTATCTTGTGGGCTGTCAGTCAGGAAAAGGCTTTGTTTGAAGGCTGTAAGTGATCCACGGGTATATGGTTTTGTTTAAAAAAAAAAAAGTTCTTTTAAGTTTTCCTTTCTTTTCATGTGGCATGAGCATGCACAGCTTCCTTCAAAGGTAGTCCTCCTCCTTTGGTAGGAGCAATGACAAGATCGCCACACCCGGCTAGCAGTTATATCAGGAGCTCCTCTCTTCAAATGAAGCAGACGAAATACTCATTTCCCTATAGCTGCTCTTACCCTGCACGTTGTTCAAAACAGCACAAAACAAACACAATCCCTTCAAAGTACCCAAAGTGCTTTTAAAAATGCACCCGGAATTTTAATATGTTGGAAACTGAGTCCCCCTCCCCTCTTAAAAAAAAAAAAAAAAATCAAATTAGTTAAAACTTTTGTACAAATACTGTACAAATATTTTCAGGGCCAGTTCCATTTGACAAAACACGCCATTGAACAGCAGCAGCAATCAGAGCAGCGGGAGGCCAGAGAACCCAGAGTGCGTTATTGCAACGGTGATTTTTCTCTTAGCTGCAAACGCGCGCTTCAGCGGGCGAGTGGAAATCGAGCTACCGCAACGCTCCGGCCAGCGCCGCGCCGTTACAACCACCGCGGCAAACTGCTCCGGCAGCAGCCGAGAGCCCGAGGCAGGACGGGTGGGAGAGCCCGGCCAGGCCTCCAGCAGCACCAGCCCCCCTGCAAACAGACCCCTGGCCTGGGCGAGGTGCCGGGCGGCTCTGCCCCACCGTCCCGAGGGAAGGGCAAAGCATGCAGCAGGACCGGAGACCCCCGGAGGCTCTGCCAGAGCCCTGATGGCAACGGGACCTGGGTACATGCAGGGCTGACGCGCTTCTGCTGCATCGGAGAGCAGCGCTCTCGGGCGGGACTCATCCTCCCGTCTCTGTATAACATTCACTATATCTGTTGGTTTTACGTGCACAGACCCAGCGATGCAGAGACAGGTGTTTTGTATGTGTCTATATAACATACAGTCAAGATCCAAAATTGAATTCTCTGCAAAGAGCAAAATATTTATATTTGCTCGTACAGCTATCATGATTCTCCAACCCTTGACACCATGCTCTCGTTCCCATGGAGGGCAGCTTGCCTATAAATTCAATGAGATAATCTAAAACTGTATTTATCTCACCCAATTTCGGCTGGTAGTCCTTCTGCCTGTCTCTACAAGGTTGCACTAGCTGCGATGACAAACTACAACATCTCGTATCTATAAAGTGGTTTGACTCAAGTAATCCTCGTGTTATGCCAAGGCATGCTCTCTAACGGAGGTGTCGATGAGATTCAAAAGGAGTCGGCTTAGCTCAGCACCCATCGGGAGCTGCTACAGAGAAACGCAACAACCTAATGGTGAATTTAAGTATTAGAGAGAGAACAGAAAAGATCCAGTCAAAAAATAGTGAAGATTTCGCTCTGACAAAGTGAAAGTCAGGAACTATCTTGAGATCTTTCCTTATTTCTAATGAGATAAATCAGTTCTCTACCTGCCCATTTCTGAAAAGCTCTGTGAACTGCAGTGCGGTGGTCTGGATCACGGAAGTTAGTGAATCATTTCATTTCTCTAAGCTAATGTTTCCACGAATTTCTTCTTCCCTTTCATTTAAGGTTCCATTTGCAGAGGCAGATGCCCGAGTCTTGTTAACTTGCAACAGCAGTTGGCTGCCCGACCGCTTCTGAGACGCCCTTTGCATGAAAACCTGCCCGCATGCAAAAAGCAACAGCACATACTCCCGGTTTCTCATGCAAGTGCACAAACAAAGCGTGCTCTGGCACCAAGTATCACATCACTTTTTCAGTATTAAACCTCTCACACGCTTACTCTTTCCTGACAGATGAAACCATTCAAACACCTAAAATGGCTAGACCAGATCATCTGCTCAATCAGGTGCCAAAATCTGCCCCCCGCAACTTACAGAGCAAAATCCAGTGATAAACAATAAGCTGAAATAATGGAGAGAAAGTAAGCTGCGACTAGGTAGTCCTCATGACCAAATTTTTAAAATCGAGGTATTGACATGTGAAAAAAGAACAATACATTAAGGTGACCTTGAGTATGGGGAACAAGGAGCTATTCCATTATTTTTTTAAATTGAAATTATTATTAAAGCACCCGAAGCTGAACTGCTGCAACCAAGTCAACTCAATCTCCCCTTAAAAATTCCTTTTCTCCCCTTCCATTCAGATTGTATTTACAAACTGTAGATGTCTCATTTTTTTCTTGTGTCATTTCATTATTACAGAGTTGAGATCACTAGCCATCTGCAGCTTCATTTCATCAAGCTCTGATTTGTCCTTGGAGCAAGGTCATCCGGGACAAGAACATAAAATGCTGCTTTCCTCAACTGACAGTTCTTTATGCCTTCCTGTAAATATTCCCCACTAATTTTAAATAATTTTACCACTTCATACTCCCCCTCACATACACTGAAAAGGCTGATATACACGCATATTAATAAGGATCTTGTCATTTAACCACTGCATGACATATTAGAGGCAATTAATGATGTTTATTTGCTGATAACAGGCATTTCAAACTCCAGCTCAAGAATCCTTGATAGCTTCATGTGACTTGTAGGATATCGGTGATGGGTCAGAAGTTGGGACCCCCCCATTCAGCATTAGCATACGGTTGGAGCGACTCTGTTTTGCATCAAGCAGAAAAAACCTGCAGCCAGTGCACAAAATTACCAGCTGCTATATACCCTACGGTGGGTGACTGAAAATAAAACATTACTAGATGTACACAGGTTCATTCATCGAAATCAATAGACCGACGAGGAACGATTTTCAGATGTATCACACAAAGTTGCAAGCTAAAAACAAACACAAACAGAACATGGTATTTCTGCTCAAATCAGATTTGACACACCAGAAATTCGGGAGCACCTTCTCCGAAGCAGAGACTGCTGCTCCAGATTATGGCAGAACCAAACCAACCCCCTCTCCCCCCCAAAAAACCAACCAAGGTAAATTAATTCGGGAGTCTTCTTTAGTACAACCATGAAGCAACAGGGAATAACTGGGTACCCGAGAATAACCAGCCCCAGCTCGGGGGGTCCGCCTTCCCCCCAGGCACTGGATGCAGATGCTGGCAGCAGCAGGCTGAAGGTGCAGGCTCTAATCCCCAGCTCAAGGCGCGCATCTTCTGGCACCTGGAATATTCGCTACTGGGCTTACAGAGTGGATTCTGAGATGTGCTCTGCTGTACGCAGCCATCTGGCTCCCGAGGAACGGCGTGAGGGTTTTTACCCGCGTGCCTTTATTAGCCCCAGCAGTCCTACATGTTGAGATGCGTGCATCACAGAGGTCTGTTCGCAAACGCACCTGCGTATGGGATGTGCAGCGAGGCACGCGAGCCTCTGATGATTTCACTTGCGCAAGCAAACGTCCCTTTGGACAGACAGCAGCGGGTTTGGCTCATGGGACTGCGAGCAGGCAATTTGTCAGAAGGAGATGCAGAAAATGTGATCATTAAAGGTGAACTCCCAAGCCACCCCTAAAGGAGATGATCTTGAAAGGTGAGTCTGTTTCATGACTTAGTCACAGGATAAAAGCCAGCCCTATGGACCAGGACTCACGTGACCAGGTTCGGTTTCCAGTTCCACCATGCACAGTTTCTTCACGTGACTATGGACAGGTTGCTTCATTTCTCTCTCTGTCTCAGCTTCCCCAAAAAGGAACAAAAGCTCCTCCCTGAAGACAGGAGATGGAGGGCCAGTTCCCGGAGCAGCAGGGGGGTTAGGTCTTCAGCCTCTACCATGCCGCGGGCAGAGCTGCGCTTCGTGCCTCTCCCCAGCGAGAGGCACAGGGGGCTTTTTCTGGTTCACTCCACAGATGGGATTTTGTCGTGTCCTCCTCTCTACTCTGTCCTCCGGGTCCGGCCACAGCTGGCTGCATCTCAGAACAGCACTAAACTACACCAACCTGTAACGTCCCCCGGGGCCTCCAGCCTGGCTGCGCAGCTCAGCGGAGCGCGGCGTGTCCCGGCCGCACGCCCGCGATCCCGTGACTCACCCCTTACGTGCCACAGAAGCAGCAGCTGCAACAGCCACGGCCACGGCCACACCTGGAGAATCCCTCGGTGCCCAGCTGGGCGCTGCGCTACCAGAAGTCAGCCCTGCGTGCTGGCTGGTAAGAAAAAGCAGAAGAGGCCGGCTGAGGTAGCTGTGGGTGAGAATCCTAGGGTTTTACTGGAAGTCCTGCTTGGTATTTTATTGTGAGAGCTTTCACCGCAGTGAGAACAGTCCTGCTTCACTCCGTGTCTTCTCCCGCACCTCCAGCTTCTGTCTGCTTCCATCCCTGTTACGTATCCTTCTCTATCATTTACGTGGCAGGAGATGCTTTCAATTCAAAATCTATCCACAATGAAAAAAAAACTTCAAGCGCCTCCAAATACCCTCTTCTCAAGTCAGCCGGCATTTCCCTGAAATTTTGTGGGATTCGGTGCCCCTGTCACTTAAGAGAATGGGAGTCCAGGAGGTTGCTTTGACCAGCTGCCCCAGCACACGGTTGCTGTAAGGCTCCAGGAAGCACATAAAAGAAGCAAGAAGGCTGGAGCCGGCCCGTGCTCCCATGTTGCAGGGCGCTCGCGAGCATTTCTTCCGCGGAGACACCGCATGTCAACAGTTAACTTCCCTTTGTTCGCATCCAAATGATTAAGGTTAGAAGCTTGCCTGGTGACATCACCAGAGTTTAAACATGCTGGATATGGTCCAGGGAGCCAAAGTTATTGCTGACCCCATGGTTACTGATCCGCTCTGCAAGTAGCTGATGTCTGCTCTCACTTTATGAATTATTTAATGGGTTAAAGATTGGTCAGATCTTCTTTATGCAATGTACAGCTATACAGTGGGCAGGAGGACATAAACATGCATTAACAAGGTTAAAGTCATATACTGTAACTACTCTGTCTGTTTTCAGCTTGCAGCTTTATTGACTTAATCATGCCGGCACTGCAGCCAACAAATCATTAAATCCATTCCATTCTTCTGCTGGTTCCCAACCACAAAAACAGAGGCAGGCAAACACGGAGCGAGTCTCGAGAGGGGGTGGGGAGCGGCGGGGTGAGGGGCCGGGAGGAACAGTGGGATCACTATGGAGTGCCGCGCTGGCCCCTCGCTGCCAGCACAAAGACGCCAAAGCCGCCTTTACGGACTAAGTGGTTTCATGGTTTAAAGTGACACACTCGTTTGTTCCTGTTTTGTAATGATTAGAGAAAAGAAGAAGGGGGGGGGGGGGGTA
>VXAA01002046.1:173298-237186 GCA_013399115.1 Anseranas semipalmata
AGGGGTCTCGAGCTCCGCGCTCGCTGCCACCCTGCAGCGAAACGCTGGCATAATTAAGAGTCCGGCATAAAGGAGAAAAGACATGCAGCATTAAATCAGTCCTCCCGGTGCCCTCCGGGAGCAACTCCGACCACGGCAAGGAATGGAAGTCCCCATTGTCAGACCTAAGTAGCAGCTTCACTTTCAGACAAAGGCTTCAGTTTTTGACCCGGTACTTNTATCTCCAGTTTGGAACCTGTAAGATCCTTATTTGTCACTGCTGTCATCCCCATTCATTTTGTGATGGAAATAATCTTCTCGATCACCACAAAATACAAGCGGCTTGTCCTGAGCTAGGAGAACATCGCATCAGGACGCTGCTCCTCTGTGTTACAAGCAGGCTACAGAGGAAGAATTTAGCCTGAGCTCTTGGAAACCTTCAGACGGCAGCGTGCTTTGCTTCTTTTAGAGATGCTAGACACAGCCTATTTGCAAGCTTTCCTCCACTGAGCGAACGGGAAATAAATTCCCCTTTTCTGGGAAAGCCTCAGCTGCCGCAGGAGAGATTCCTGGCCCGTTTCTACCTACTATGAAAAGAAGGAGCAGCCAACGAGCTTCCTTTTCTTCATCTCCCGGGTACAAGTTGCTTAGAGCTCCCTGTAAGAATAACTCGGATTTCGGCATGAGATACACCACAGCAGACATTTCTGAACACCATCATTATTTGGTTTTACGGTTGTTTTCTTTAGACCCAAACAAGCCTCCTTACAGTTTGAGTTCCAACCTTGCCTTCTTTTGTTTACAAGTCTCCAGATCCCTACCACCTAGAGATGTCTCCTGGCTCCATATATCGCAAATAAACATATCATTACTCGCTGCAGAAGCCGGCCAGAATTCCTCTTGGAAAGAGCTGCTGGAGAAGAGCCTGTCCCACCCTGTGCTACTCATGGTGGGGGGAGGCAGAGGAGCACCATCAAAGGTACTGCTTTCCAGCCACCACGCTGGAAAAACAGGACAGAAGTGAACATGTTTTCTGAGGCACAAGTCAGCTATTTCAGGTATCTGTACGACTTTCAACTTCATGGACTTGTGTGCATTGAATTGCCACAGCTGCTGCTTCCAGGGATGGAAAGTAAAGGTCCATCATGCAGACAAGCGCCAAGCCTGAGATGTTGTCCAGGCTGCTCTCGCTGCAGACAGAGCAGCTCCACCACGTCTCCGAGGCACGCATTTGGGTGAGTTACCCTCCTCCATCGGCCATGGGAAGAGCCCAAATGGGGGGAGCGGGAAGATGAGCCCCAGCCAGTCACAGAGGACGGCTGACAACGCTAATCCCACGTCTCACAGGTCCCAAGCCAGTGCTGAGCCACTTCTGCCTTTTGGCTGGAGCTCAGCAGCCTGGCTCGGCACGAAGAGCTCCACTCCGCGCCGCAGAGCTCGCCCCCCAGCCCCGCGGTGCTCCCCACCGCTGTGCCCCCACTCCTCCATTCTCCATGTGTGTGCTCGCAGGCCCAGCTGGCAGAGCAAGGGCTGGCGGGATGGGACGGGCACGGTCGCCTGGAGGCATCTTATCATTGACCTGCGCTTATCGGAAAGCGGGGAAACGCAGCGGAGGCTGCGCCGCCGCAGAGGCAGCCGACGAGCCGCCTCCGAGGGAAGCGACAGTTGCGGCGATGCCTCAGGAACAACACGCCCAGCCAGGAGTAACACGGGCCAGGCTATTTATAACCCCCGGTTCTAGGGTCTTAAAATAGCCCTGCTTTTATTTTTACATTTTTAGGCAGATTGGCGCTTGTGTATCCATGCAACTCCACTCGCAGGCTCCACATCGAACACGCCGCAGCCAGCCTCGGCAGCGAGGGAAAGCGCTCCTTGCCTCCCTGCTGAAAGCAGGGGTGAGTTCCCCTCTGCCCCGGCTCCTTTTTCCTTGGCCAGTGCGATCAGAGCTCCCAAGCCTACTTCCACTCATTTTTACCTCTGGACAGGCTCTTCCAAATCCACAAAGCGAGGCACACGCAGCACCTGCCTGCAGCAGAGGGGAGGCAGCACACGGCTACACGTGCACCGCTCGTACCAGCAGCCAGTGCAATGTTTCTGAAGGAGTTAATGGATCCTACAATAAAGCGATCCTGACTGCTTGGTTTTGTGTTTTTTTTTTTTAAAAACAACAACACCAAAGGTCAATGTACAGAAGTAGTCAAACAAACCACAGCCGTGCTTCTGAAATGAGAGCTCTCTATGGCCTCGGCACAGGCTTTGCTATTTGTTCTCTGCTCCCTGGTGCCACTGTGTACCCCCATTGGCATCTCTTAATGACTGGAGCATCCATGTGCTCTTTGTAAAACAATTATCAAATATTCAGGGCAGGAGCAAAATTCCTTGTGCAGCCAAGGCTCCGGCAGACTGCATAGGTGTCAAATGGTAAGTCGTCAGGCGTTTTGTTTTAATTGCAGAGTTATTTATACCCTGGAACTTGTTATTAACACAGGACAAAACAGAACCTACTGCTACCCATAATTAAAGGGACTATTATGGGACTGCAAGAGCATGGATAGCCCCAGCCCCAGCTGGCACAAAGCTGGGGTGCTTCTGGAGAAGGTGCCGCCGGGGCGCGATCCCACCTTTCCCCATCGGCAACTCCTTTCTGACAGAGGGGCACGCGGATAGGGAACATCCTGGATTTGGCCTGGAGTTGCATAACCTTCCTTGTTAAAATTCAGGATTAACAGGTTATATTTTCATTCGCGCGATTCTTATCTGCACTGAGAGAGGTTTCCGATTTCACCAGCACTAATCAGGACGCCACAATGGATTTCCGGTCTCAGCAATGAGGCTCAAGAGCCTTTGTAGGCTGTGGAGCCGGTTTTAATTCAAATCTAACTGGCAGAGCTCTTGTAGGCTGCATGTTGAACAGATTAAAAAAAAAAAAAGTCACTTACATGCTACCGCACCTTATTTCTAAATCCATTTCGTACGGCACAAATCCCTCTGACCACCAGAGCATCTGGTAGCCGCTCTCCCTTTCCAGGAACGACGCCCTGAGCCCCGTCCGTGGCCCTGAGCAGAGATGCCCGTTACAGTTCCGCACCGTGAAAGAAACGTGCCAAAAACCTGCACTGTTGCCCACCTCAACCTCTGGTTTACACCGCTAAGGATATCATAAAAACAAGCAGCAAATATGCCTCGCACAACGAGGTGACGGCCCGCGCCCCCCGCCGCAATGCCAGCCCCGAGGCCCGGCGCCCCAGCAGAGGAGACGCAGCCGGCCTGCGAGAACGGTCGAGAACAAAACCGCCGATGCCGTAATTAGAACTGGGAGGCCAAACAGACTCCTGAGAGGGAATATCTTTGTGGACAGAGGGGGGAAAGGCTCACTGACAACTGGCTCTACCAGATGAGTAAATTAGACCTGGGTTATAGCCTTCTTGTTCTCCCCCTGCCTCCGCCCCCAAGGACTCTGTGAGTCAGTGGAACTGGAGGAAAAATATACATTAAATTCTACAAGTGCAGGAATTAAAGAGACATCTACACAGCTCGCCTCTGGCACTTGATACCAGCTGCAAAATTGGGTTAGCTTGACATTGCTGCTGGAGGTGAACAGACCCAGAAAGGCTGGCTGAGCAGCAGGCAAGCAAAGCCCCGCTCTGCAGAGCAGGTGAGCTGAAAGCTGACGGGCATCTCCTTGCTACGGCACGGAGACACGTTTTTAAATTTTTAAATCTGGGAGTGAAAGCAATTAAGAAAAACTCTGTTTCCTGCACAAACATGGGGTTCTGACAGTTTTGGATTATGAGATAGATGCAAATCTGCAAGCCTGGTCTGAGTGCATGTCTGAGCGCTCGAGACCCTGCAAGCTCTCCAAGGTTCGGAAAAGCTTTTCTGGGCACTGCCGGGTCAGGCACACTTTGGTGTCGGATCTTTTACAGGTGAGAACACCACCGAATCAAACCCCACCGAGAGTCACGCTGCCGGCCACCAGCCTGGCAGATCTACGCAAGCGGATATCACAGCTCCGCGGAGGAAATCTCAGATGCCTCGTAAATCCTGCCGCAGGGAGTCCTGCATAGCAGGGGGACTCACTCAGAGCCTCTCCGAGTTCGTCCGCTCAGCAGACGCGCGAGGAAGCCTACGAGGTGCCACGACCCGGCGGCGAATCGCGGCCAGCGCCAGCAGCCGGCTGCCCCGCTGGAAAGGCCCCAGGAGTCACCACCTCGTCCTCCTGACGCCTTAAAGGTCAGGACAGCGCAGAAATTAAACAGCGTCAGGGAGCTGAGAACTTCTGCCCCGGCCTCCCGCCGATGCTGCACGTGGCCCGAGGTGCGACTTGAAGGCCACCTTTAATTTGCTGCCAGCCTCTGGTTTCTGACCGCCCAGGCAGGGCTGTCGAGAGGTTATTGCTCCGTGTTGCCTGAAATGGTCCTTCTTTCCAGGTTTCTTTTCCTTCCCCTTCCCACTGGCTGCCCCAAAACTGAGATACCCCAAAATGCCAGTCACCAACTGCAGCTGGGGACAGGCAGCGCTCAGAAACACGTGTCGAGCTAAGCCAGAAGTAAGCAACAAACGACTGGGTCAAGCTGCAGAGTCCTTTTTCCTTAATACTTTCCCTTCCCTCCCCATGTGCTGTGGGCGTTCAGGGAAGGGCAGCAAGGCACAAGCGAGCCCAGCAAGCTCTGATGCTGCTCCCTGCTTGGCGAGGCTTCCTTCGGGCCGGAGCTGCGGCTGCCGTAGGGGTCAGATAGGAGGAGGGAGGACAGGGGAGGGAGAAGGGGAAAAAATGAACAGCTGCAAACCAATTAGGGCTGGCTCTGCCGTCCTGTCCAACGCAGTCCGTCAATCTAATTCAGCCTGGTGCCTCTCTTCCTTCAGCCGTCTGGTGCCTGCCTGGGATTCAGGAAAGGGGCTGTCTGACTGCCCACTTTGTCTCGCAAGCCAAAGGGGCCCTTCCCAGCCACAATTTCCAAAGGAAAGAGATCTTGGCTGGCGGTGTCTCTTCTTTTCTGAGAAAAACAGGCGCTGAATGTAGTGGCGGCAGCTTTATAACCCTCTCCTGCCCTTCCTCAGCAAACAACCCAAGCGGAGTTTGAGCACGAAAACGACCCCGCCGGCTCCTCTGCTCAGCAGTTGTCTCACAGCACAATGAATCAATTAGCGGCCGATCATTATTGTGGTAACCGTATCTTTCACAAGCAAGATTTTATATAGAGATAGAATAGGATGTTTTCTGCTCATTTCCTTCCTGTCATTCCAATCATGAACTACTGTTAAAAATACAATGCGTTTAAAGCTTGTAATATTTGCAAGCACGTGTTCCCTTCTCCCAGATGAACGGCTGGGCTTTTGTTTTCTGCACAGCAAAGGTATGCAGGGACAGCGATGGTGGGGAGCACCGACCGCAACTAGGTTAGAAACTCGCACAGGGCATATGCAGAAGGTCATCTCATTTTCAAGCTCCTAATATAAGGGATTACTTTAATTCCTTATTCTGGCCAACTGTTTCAGTTTATAAGCTACGGCGCAGGATTCCTTCCAGCATGTCTAAGATGGCACTTGTTCTGGTATTTCTTCAGAAATTGGCAAAACTGTTGTGTTTGGAAAGTGTTAGTATAGCAGTAGAAGCCTTTTAAGTGCCCGGTCAGAAGGAGAAAATAGGCTCTGTTAAGAGACCAGAGTACAATTCAGCTTACTTGTGGTTGAGTTTGACAGTAATCTAGACAGCAGGTAGGTACCCTCCCTCCAGTTTAATCAAGAGGGAAATAGGCAAAAATGGGTATTTTAAATGCACCTAGGCAGCATTTCATATTATGAAAAGCCTCAATACTGTTCATTACCACAAGCAGAAAAAAACAAGAAATCACAGAGAGAGCAAAATTTTAGCTCACCATACTGAACAATTCTTTACAGAGTATGAAATTTGAGGAAAGTCAAATAGCTCCTCTGTAAGCTAAAGCACAGCAGTGCTACCTATTGCTTCAACCTAGAGCGGAGCAGCACAACCGAGTCTGGAGTCCCTTTCTAATCTTATTCCACATAGGGTCTCTGATGAAGGTCACAGTTCTTTTTAATTTAAAAATTATATATATAGAGGTAGGAAAAAGCTCAGACTCTGAACTGAGCACAAAATGGATTGTCCATTTCTCCCTCACTGCCAATATTTTTTCTTAATAATAATAATAAAGATCTGATTAAATGGTCAGGTTATAATTGTTTTAACAAATGAAAAATACAACATAAATAAACGTTGGGGATTTTAGACAAAGTCTGGCACTATAGGAAAACACCAGTATATCTAGCAATTTTTTTTTTCAGTTAAAGAAAGATTTACTCATATTTCAGGATCATCACAGTCTGTGGTGATGTTATCAGCATTTCTCTGTTCTTGCTGACCTTAAGTACTCTTAAACCATTAAATACATAATATTTTCTGATAATAGAATGCCATTCACATTTCAGTAACAATAACTCACTTTAATGAGATAAGAACCTACACATCAAACGAGTCTCTCTCTGTTTCAGAAATATTAGCCCACTTTTGGGAACTGCAGGATCACAACGAAGGACATCAGGAGTCCAGCACTATATTCCTGGAGAACCTCTAACTCCCACCTGCATCAACAGGAATTTGAGATGCGTACGGATTGCAAAATCAGATGTTAATCTGCAGAGAACAACACGGGTATGGGCAGTCTGCATTTTTGCTTTAAGCAAACAAGAACCAACAAGACTACTAATGACAGAAAACAGCACCAGTTTCTAGCTGCACGTATAAATAGGCTTTAAAAACAACTGTATTCCTTAAGTGAGTCATTACATCGTAAAGAGAACTTTTACAAGAAACTCCACGTTGTTTACAAAATTCCCCCCTACATATTTTTTAATTCTTTCCTTCCCACTCACAACACACGTACTAACCCAGGAAAGAGAGCTGCAAGAGACAGAAACCTGACGCTTACATTAAAAAACACCGGATCATTGATATTTACTCCGGGCACCTTCAGTTAACAGGCTCTCCGCTCTTTCTGCAGTCCAACAGCAGCTGAAACCTAAGCCCAGACTTTCCCCCCGGGCCACCAGGACACCGCTCAGCTCTCCCCAGGCACAGGGAGCCGCAGCTCCGGGGGTGCTGGAAGATGCCCCGGTGCTGCCGCGCTCCCCCGGTGCGGAGCTCGGCGCGGCGCTATCGCCGAGCCAAGGACGAAAAATACAGCAGGAATAGCTTAATTCCAGCTCTAAATGAGCTCAGCGGGGAATCTAAACAGTCGAGTCAATTGCCAGAATCTGCACTTTTCAACCTCGTTCTGCTCCTTTGATCAGCCTGAATTTTGAGCTGCAGCGATTAATGGACTAATAGAGGCAGTCACAGGATACCTCTTGGAAGGAGAGGGAAAAGAGAAAAAAGTAGCTCATCCTTGCTATGCATCTACTCTGTAAGCAGCACATTTCCACATAGAAAACTGGAATACCGCTGCAGAAAGTGAGCTGAAAGGGAGGAGAGAAAAGGGGCTGTCTGGAAAAAAAAAAAAAACAAACAAAAAAAAACACAACATACCATCATTCATTCATTGTTTAAACACGCCCTTTGAAGCAATGGTAAAAGAAAACAGACTATCCAAATACAAGTGCCTTGTAAACTACACTTCAATCCAGTAGAGTAACAGTTTATACTTAATAATACCGCAGAGTACAGGAAATATTAAACACATTCATTAGGCAAAGAGAAGCTTCCAAAAGCCCCGAGTCTTTAAGCACTGAGAGAAATTGATTTGTTTATGGCAGGGATGCGTACTACTGTTATCCCAGGATAGTATGTCCTCATCTTTCTGGAAAGGGAAGAAACACACTAACATTAGGGGAAAAAAGTCTTCAGTGAGATTTTGTTCCCTCGCTCGCTTTTGTTGTGCTGTGCCCGACACAGGGGGCACCTTGTCTTCCTGCAAGGGGCAAATTTTGCTTCTGCTACTCGTGACTAAAAAACCAAAGCCCAGAGGACTGCAAACAATCAGTGGACTGATCAAAATATGAACGTCTTCAAAGTCTGGGGCATTGACAAACTGCTGGTACTAGCCCCAGAAAAAGACAGAAAGCCAGAAATCATTCAAACGTAGACATGAACTAAGGTAGAACAGCGCACCAAAGCTTCCAACTCTCTCTTTTTTTTTGTTGCAGAACTAATATGCCATTGCCAACGATTACGTTTGCCCTTTGCTGCCTCCTTTTCCTCCACCTCTGGTCTTTCTTGAGCATACAAAGACGTGCATACATGATTCACTTTGCTCTCAGAAATAATCCTGCAGTTGTCCTGGGATGACCTCCCGCTGTGTAAATTTAGGTGTGTGTGTTTGAATCTTTACAGGATCAAGACGTTAATGTAATGTGGCAGGCTGGGATATCATACTGTTCTGTCTGCGTTACAGGGCTCCCCCTCCTTGTGCGGGTCTCTTAACAATTCTGTAATGGGGAAAAATAGCTCGGCACAGCTTGTCCATAACCTGCATGCAAATCTGCATCTGTCTGACGCTGATTTAAGGTATCTCATTTTCATTACTGCAATGAGAAGTGTTAAAGCACTATGCCGGTCGTATAGGGAACACTATTTATGTTACAGTAATGTATTTCCTATCTTGTTCTTTTAACATCTCCATATCCAAAGGGTTAAATTGTAATACAGGATTACTTTTTGTTAACAGTCAGCAGCGCTTTTAAGAATTACATACTGAAATGATAATTTTTGCCTTTAGATATGCTATAAAAAATTTAACCTAAAAACGTACATGTAACAGAGTGATTAGCCTTCAAAGCCCTAAGAAGAGCTGCTCCGTTCTGATTGTGGATTTCTATCAATTATTAGTGCAGGTTGCTTGAAATAGTCCAAAGTGCTTGAGACAGAAATATTGCAAAGCCAACACGGCAGACTGATTCGCTTCCTAAATGGCCAGAGTTTTTGAAGACAGCTCGTAATAGTGTTTGGCTTTCAAACCTTAATGTTAACAGCTTTGATGGGACTGCTGCTAATTTGTATTTAAGACCCATTACCTCTTCCTCTAAGCAATCTTCGTGAAACATCATTTGTTCTAGGGGGATATTTGCCATACAGAGCAGATCTGTAATGGCCGTTAATTCACACCATTTTGCTTGCTCCTATATTAATCAGCAAACTGTGAATCATCCCAGTGTTTCCAGACTCGCAGATGTACGAGGGAACCAACGAAGCCAGTTCAGTTTCTCTCCCCATTCAGACACGGAGACAATATCAGTTCCTGTTTACAGCCACTGCTTTGTTCTCCCCCACCCACACACTGAAATTTCTCCAAAATGCCCAGAGAAAAAGAAAAAGAGACTGAGTTCACTTTACCAGGAAAGTTATTTCTAGGTATTGCATCTGAAACAAAACATGTTTGTACTCTTACTTCGTGTGCAGCGTTCGCTGCATGGAGGCAGAAATGACAGAGGGACAGACCAGAAGGACAAAGTGGGCAGCTCCTGTCACCCCACCCTGCCGAACTGCCGTCCGACGGCCGTCACATGATTTATCACCCTCTGCACGACTGTTTTATTTATCTGCTTCTTTTTATTCTAATAGTTAAATTAGCCTTTGGTTCTCTAAGTATTTCTGCCTTGCGAAGTGCAGATGCAATTTTAGCCTGCTACATGGCAATACGAGGTGGAAACAACCCACCCCCAAAAGAGGGCACAACCCATGCTCTCACAATATCATGGCAAAAAGTATTAAAAGTAATTGTTAATTTAGCATCAAAATTGAGAGAGTAAGAAGGTGTGGTTTTGGGGAGGTGAACACGTTTTCTGAAAGCCAGGCTGCTTTCAGCTTGAAGTGAGCCCCCCAAACCACGATTTAGTAAGACAGAAAATACACAGAAAATGAACAAATGGATCTTCCAAAATATGGAAAAAAGTGGTATTAAGATGTTCTGATATTGATGGGAATTACAGCACAGCTGAAGCAAGAGTTGGGTGTACAGTAGGGTCATGGAAACCTCTCCCTCACTGCTATTCATCAGCATGCCGCGCTATGAACACACCTTTTTGGTGTCAGAATTATGGGTGCACTGACTTGTAAGTGAGGATGCAAGCAGTGTTAGTGCTGGCTGTTTTTAAGACTGATACACCGAAGGGAGGTGTATTTGTTCTGAAGTCACCAGTCACAGTGAGAAGGTCCCCGAGTCTTTCCCCTTTTACACTGCGGTTTCTAGGATGCTTATAACTTCATTGCATAAGGGCACAGTTGAGAAAAAATACGTGGTCAAAACCTTTTCCTCAACTGCTTATAAATTAAAGATTTCTGCATATAGATATTTTTTTTGTGGTAATAAAAATAAGAAAAATGAGTTACTTGAAAAAAAGGAAAGCGAGAAAATCTGTAGCTGGAGCTCAATTCAGCCAATGTTTAGCCCAGGAGCAACCTGGGAATGCTGCTACCAAGTCGACTAGAAAACCAGGGAGAAACTGTCCACCGCAGCTGGCAGGATCAGAGTGGTTTTGGTACACTTGGGTGTCAGAATGCAGTTTCACATCAAATGAATCAGACACCTTTTAGCACGATAGCACCACGTTCCCTATACATTTGAGAGAAGAGGTTCTCTGCTACCCCCACTGCTGAGCAAAAGGAAATAACTGTCTGTTGCTTAAAGCTCAAAACCACAAAAGCAATTTTTTTTTTTATAGAGTTAACGTAGAAAGTGTGTGTGATGGCACACTCTGCTCCGCTCGTCCCGCAGCTGTACGGGGACGAGGCCGTGCGGGATACGGCACCGACAGCCTGCGCATGGGCACGAGAAAGCTCTTTAAAAGTAGCCTGTCCGGCTGAAATTCAGTGACTTGTCCTAAATTTCTCTGGGATAAGTCACATTGCCACCTCCGTGTTCAAAAAGTAGTGCAAAAGCACTACTTCCTCTTTTCTTTCGCCGCCAAAAAAACGGGCACTACCAGGTTGGGCTGCACACACATCGCTCTGTGGTCCCGCAGGTAGCGGGGAGAAGTGCCCCCAGCACCCCTCGCTGGTGCCTGCAGTACCGCCCGAGCCCCTTCTTGCTTTCCAGGTGGATTTTCATTCGTCCAGCATGAGACACCCACGGGGGTATCTGTGTCCTAAGCGCTAAACTGCGGGCAGAACTTGCTCCATTTCATTAAAAGGTACCAGCTAAGGAGGGAGAGACTGGACCGAGGAGAGCGTTGCAGCTTTGCTGCGGTGTGCAGCCACAGCACGTCTCAGGACCACGAGGGGTGGGGGCCTCCCGGCACCGTGCTCAGGATTTGGCCTCTGTACAAACTTCTCTGCAGATTGCTCCCCCTGGGCTGATGCGCTACACGAAGTCTGAAACCGCTTTCAGCACGACAGATAGCTAAACTGGAAGGAATGATGAGTGCGTTAGGCAGAGCTCTAGAAATAACAATGCCTGTAAACCTCTTAAAACACACGCCAAAGAACGGTGAAGGTTAAGACGTGGCTACAAAGACTCACTGCAACAGGGAAATGCTTTGAAATGCCTGTAGCCTAATATAAGAGGACACATGCAATTTAAAAAACAACATGAAAGAGCAACAGGGTAAGAAGATCAGATCTGATCTTTTTTTATCTTGACTACTGCAACTCTGAAAATACTGGATTACTGTTGGCATGCTCAGGCCAAACACCCTATTTCTTTCCACAAGTTTACTCCTTACTTTCCAACACTTATCCAGCATTACTTATGTGCAGGGGAGGGCAGGGAAGGGGAAGGTGGCAGTGCAATAGTTTCAGCCAAGCTCCTTTGAGACTCTAGAAAGAAGGGAGGAGGTTTGCAAAAAGAAAAAAAAAAAAACCAATCCAGTTGCAATTGCACAGCTAAATATAAATTCAGAACTGACCATTCAAGAAGATGTTTTTGCATCTGTGGAGAGGTCAAACTCCAGGCTCAGCCTTATTGCTCTCTGTAATCCAGATTCATCACCAGCTTCCTTTATTTGCCTAGTCAAAGGCACTTAATTAGCTGAAGGGCTTGTTGCTTTGCCTTCAAAAGCTCTCCACTCCCTCAAAGGCTTTGCTCCGGTATTGTACTACCATTGCCCTTTGAAATCAAATCTGTTTTTTTTTTTCCATGACATTAGTAAAAGAAAAAAAAATAATATTTTAAAAAACTTTTTCTGGTGTAAAGGAAAAAGAAGAGAAGGAAAAAGAAGAGAAGGAAAAAGAAGAGAAGGAAAAAGAAGAGAAGGAAAAAGAAGAGAAGGAAAAAGAAGAGAAGGAAAAAGAAGAGAAGGAAAAAGAGAAGATGAGTGGGAAAGACCAGGCAGAACCTCATTCAAAGTGGCTTTAAAGATAAGTTTGACACTTAAAGAAAAAAGGGAAGGGACAGGGGGAAAATAGAAACTGCAGATGAAATGTGTTACTTCTAGTCTTAATAATACACGATACTGCAGTTTGTTTTATGCGTTAGGAAGACTCCTTGCGACATCTTGGAAATCCCAAATAAAACATGATTTTTTTCCCTGTACTTACAAGACGATTGTATGTACTCAGGGGCTGTGGGGCTCTGCTTTTCCAAACTCTTACCCAATCTGAGCTTATAAACATAAAACGTTGCTGAATCAGAACGGTCTCACCTACCATTCACGGTGTGGTGACTTTTCATGGGCAGAAATAACTTTACATAACATAAATACCCAGGAATCAGTCTGTGGTATTAACATTTCTATTAATATTATATTAATAAAAGCTGCATTTTGTATTCCATTATATTTATTTAACCTTTAAGATCTAAGCTCTGTGTCAGTTTGCCTTTCTAACAGTGCAATTCTGCAGTTTTGTTTCTGTATTTAGAGAGCTCACACTCAGAAACAAGATTTTTTGTTTAATTTTTTTTCTCCTAGTATGTTTAATCCAGCTCAGGGGTTTTGGTGTTTCTCTGCAAGCTATAATTTACTCTGCCAACTCAGATACTCTATTGCTGCTTTTACCACAGTTAAAGAAACACTGTCAAGGCCTTTTCAGAGCTTTTTTGATCTTCAGCATGTTCTTCACTATCTCATATATAGTCCACATATAGTAAAATATAGCCATTTTTATTGCAAATGATATTATTTTTCTCTCTGTTTCTTCTGCTATATTTTTTCCTCTTCCATCATTTTTTGCAATGGAGCTGAAACAAATATACCCTGCACCGACAGGCCAGTCTACAGCTATCTGGATGTCAGCAGGAATGTGGACAGCTCTAAGAATAGCACGTTTGGTTCCTACAGAGCAAGTGCAGCTCAGAAACGCACAACGTGTCACACCCAAACAATGGCTATTTATTATCCATGTCCCCTCAACAAAACAAGCCTTTAAATTGCGTTTGTTTTTAAGCATGTTACCGAGCAGTGGGCAATGCAGCCCTCCTCCCCAAGGCCCTCAAATTTTAACTCGGACAGACTTGGACTTGGAAACCTAATGGTCCCCCAAAAGGTTTCTTTTATTCCAGCCTGAATTAAATGCAAAGATCACCAGCTCCTCTTGCTTCCGTCAGGAGAACCCTCCTTTCCACTCACAAGGTCCTGTTTCTATTCTTACGTTGGTGGGAATAAAAGAACAGCTCTTCTGAAAGCAGTGATATTGTATCAGGTTGACTGAAGATAGTATTGGGCCCAATATTTCTGGGCCAAAAGAGAATATCTGCAAGTACAAACTGCATTTAGACGTGAAAATCAGGGAGATGCCCAACTATTCAACCTGCCTGGACAGATGCAGCCTTTCACGCACCCAGACCCAGCCAACAGAAAGTCAAGTGGCTGAGCTGAAGCCCAGAAAGCAGTGTGTGACAGTTTAGGAGACCATCTTTGGCTCTCTGGCATTTAATACCATCTTTATATTGTGGATTTATGAGTCCAGACCTCTGAGTGTAATTTCACTCAGCAAGCATCAGTACTACATGAGCAAAATGAAAACCTGCACATATCCACAGGAGCATTGTGAGCACCACCAGGCTTTGCAATATCACACAATGCAAACTGTCAGTGCCTAAATCAATAACTGTCAATGCTCAACAATAAAGACATAGTGCTTCAGATGTGAAAAGATTAGATGTTATCAGATTTACCAGTTGTCCAGGCAATATGGGATCGGGGATGCAGACTGATTACACTGAAGAGATATAACACGAAGTACAAAAACCGTGCAGCTGTGAGGCACCAGGAGGAACCCGGCTTTTGGAACGTGGAGTCTTTGCTTTAATACGCATTAGAACAACAGCAAAAAGCTCGCTCTGGGTCTATGTCACAGCCGCTGCTCTCTTCCCCGTGTTACTCTGCCTGCTACAAGGCTCGAATTTCATGGTTTATTGTTCTCCCTCCAACTGGCCACCATCCACATTCTTCTTCTGTACAAAGCTGCACCTCTTGCTCAAAAGAAGAGAGCACTATGCCTTCTTTTTATAAATTTTAGTCACATTTACAAACACACACACACCAAGTAAGGGGATGACTTTTAAACACTAAACAACATTCCAGGGAACGCTGCTATTTTTCTTTCAGCATATTTCTGTGAATGAGGCTAAAAAAGGCAATTTTCCACCAGACAGTTACTGATTTTTAAAGACGCAGAAATTCTCTCTCGTCTTCTGAATCTTTAACTTTTTGCCTTTTAATGAAACAATTGCTCTATGTTTGAGAAGCCCTATTCATCACCAGAGAGGGCTGACACTGAGATTCTGAAAAGCTCAAATTCGGCTCTCAGATACACCGCTGGAAATCAAAACCACAGTTACTGAAGCTACTTCGTTATAGTGGACTAAAATTGTTACACAGCGGGCAGGGTCCAACATTTCAGTATGTTTCAACGTAGGTAAGAAATCTATTGCAGACATGTAACAGATCTACATGTTAGGTTTGAACAAACAGCAAATATCCTAGAATTTTAAGGTTTTATACCTCAAATATTTTTATATTTTCTGTCATTCTTTCACTCAAAACTTTTTTTTTGTCATTTGCTTTTAATTCAGCACTCAAGTTCCACTTTCTCCTATGAGATTTGCAGTAAAATTATCAAAACCTAGCAAAATGTTCTGCTCCTGAACATCCACCATCTTTCTTAGGCAGCTCAGCAGACTGTAAAACTGAAGCACTGTCATCTGGTATGTAATTAATGTAATAAGTCTTACTTGTAAAATGAGGGAGGCACCATGAGCTTACCTAACTAGTCTGAAAATGTAAGATGCTCATCACCTGTAATCACTGTCTTAACTGTCCTTGATCGTTACTGATAGCCGCCAAATTATAATAACTCTCTGACAGTAAGAATCAGCTAAAAACGCAGCACAAGCAGAGCAGTAGGAAAGTTGTTAAAGAGGGGCAATTTTGGCCAATTAGAGAGATTCACTGCAGGAATTCCCCCCCCCTTTTTTTTTCTGGCTAATCAAATGATGTAGGGGTTCAGAGGTGTAAGACAAAAATGCAAAGCAGGGAAAACTAGGGCACAGGAAACCTCAGGAATCCAGCAAGGACGTGGCAATTCCGCACACCCAGTGGGGAGCCAGAAAAAAAAAAAATGCTCAAAGGTTATGGACATACGATCAAAAGCGATCATGTTACTGCAGTTTAACAACTTACCAGCCATCATCTGAGGTGCAGTAAAACACCGTGAATGTATTCTTCACCCACACTGCCTCCGGAGCAAAACATCTGATGGGCAGTAATTCAGGAAGCTGCAGCAACTCTCTCACTTTTGGTTGTATGTCCACGCTCTTGGATCCTAAGCCAGAAAGTCCCTCTGTGTTGTGCTTAATTTGGGTCCTCGCATGTTTAAAGCAACATACTGGCTTCAGGCTTTTGTTGAATTAGGGGCCTCAAGCTGATAACCCTTTACAGTGAACTACGTATGCTGTATCATTACACGCTACGTATTTGGAAAAGCAAATTCAGCAAGCCTCCAGCTCTTCCCAGCTGCCTGTTTTCAGCTGCCGCGTCAAAGCAGGGGAGCACCGAGTGTGCACAACTTTGGGTTGATCCCAAAGCGGCACAGTGGAAATGCACCTCATTAATTTACCACTAAGAGGCTGACATTCAGCAGCCATCCCCTTAGTCCTCACTGCTATCACAGGAAAAGGTTACACTAAGCCACCCACATTGAAGAAATCCACCTCTATAAGAACTGGACACTTGGCAGGTAGAAGAGCAAAGGAACCCAGGGCCTGGACTGCATTCCCCAGCTAGGCACAGCTCTCCGGAGCAGGTCCTTGCGGAGCTTTGGAGATAAACCTCTGTTTCGCTGGGGGAGAAGCGTTTCAATCTGTCACAAGGAGCCAACGTGAGCCTGTGTGCACAGCTGGGCAGCTTTAAGGATTCCTCTGCCAAAGCGCTGGTTCTGCCTAACAGGGTGGCTGGCTTCAGTGGTGAGGTTCAACTTGTTTCCTACTATTCTTCGTAACAAAAAGATAGCTATTTATTGCTCATACCCGAGCTCTCAGACTGAGTCCCTAAGCCCTTCCTTGCTCTGAAATGTTCACAGTAAATCTCTCTTATCTGGGGTAGTAGCAGATAGTGCTTAGCACCTCTCCTTGGGTCTCAGGGAAAAGGCTGCTGGAGAGAAACCAAGGCTTCGTCTCACTCCTGCCAGCTGCATTTTTGTGTTTACCAGCTCAGTTGGTATCGCAGATCAACAAAGGGTGGGGAATGGCCCTCATCCAAAGCAGGGCATTGCTTCTGGCAAATGCTGGTAACAGGTATTTCAAGTCTGCCTCTTTGCTATTCAGGAGCTGTACTGTTTGACCTGCTGTCCATGAAGGAGTCACATTTTAACTTCGCTTCTCGCCCCACCTGATCTTTTCTAGCCTCAGAAACATAACACAGAGATGAATTTGGTTAAAGGTATCACAAAAAAAAAAAAAAAAAGATGATGGGAAACAAATTATGGGAACATCTCTACAGCTAACAATGTAAGCTAAATAAGAACACAACCTATACATTTTAAAATAACTTATTTCAGTGGTGTGAAATGTGTTTTGCCTAACAGCACAAAGTTCTCCACTGGGCTAGAAGTGACAATGGATAGTGGAATTACAGTTCATTTCAACTGAACAAATGAATGAAGTTACTTCTTATAACTCCACAATGTTGTTATTGCCTTGTCCACGCATACCCTGTGCACACCCCAGAAGTTTAGCGATGTCACATTTGAAACATTGAAAGGAAAGCAAAAATAAGAAAATACATGACTGAACATCTGCACATAAGCCCTACAAGACAGAAGAATCGCTCTCACCTGTCTGTTTTGAGATGGCAGGGTGGCAGGCTGCATGTGTCTCTGCATCCGATGTGGCTGCATCAGCTGTCGGAACTGCTGCTGGAGAAACTGGCTGTTGTTAGCCTGCTGGGGCTGCTGGGCGGCTGGAGACTGCTGCTGCTGCTGCTGGAGATAGTGAATGAGCGACTGCTGCCCTTGTCCTGCTGTCAGAGGTGACATCTTTTGAGTAGCTGAGTCTGAGGCAAAGTGAGACAGTGGCTTGGTGTTATTGAAAGAAAACTGGTCTTGGCTAACAGGGCTCTCATTCACCAGACCTGGCTGTAAGCTACTGGATGGCTGTTGCATAATTATGTTCATATTTTTGGACTGGTTTGTAGTCATTGATTTAAAAAGCGAGTTCTGCATACTTGTGGGGTTATTCGTGGGAGTGATATTAGAGATTAATGTACCTTGAGGACTGAAGGGCTGCTGATGCAGAGCTGGGCTTGACAGCTTCTCTGGCCTGTACGGTGGAGAAGGTCCAGTATTTGTGGAAGCCATGCTGGCAACCAAGTTGTTCTGTGGACTTTTAATATTGCTGGCTGGTAAGCTGGCTGCTGTCAGGGCAGGCAGCATGGAGCTCTGTGGGCTGAAGGGCTGCTGGTTCAGAGCTGGACTGGAAAGCTTCTCAGACCCGTAAGGAGGAGAGGGGCCATTGGATGGGGTGCTGCTGGAGGTCATGCTTGAAAGCAGAGTATTTTGAGGACTCTGAATGTTGTTTCCCGGTAAATTATTAGCAGGCATACCAGACACCATAACATTTTGAGGACTGAAAGGTTGATGGTGTGGGGATGATCCTGCCCTATAAGGGGGAGAGAGACCAGGAGGAGACATAGTTGGCCAGCTGGGAGCCTGTACTTGTTGCTTAGTGGTAGACACCTGCTTGCTAGCTGCCAGCTGCTTTAGCTGCTGAGCGTGCCAGTTGGAGCCTGGTATGTTGGGTAAGGGTACTGGAAGCATGGGTGGTGGCTGGTTCTTGCTCTGAGCTGCTGTAGAAATGGGCGATGCAGCAGGTTTGTTTGAGGGAGGAACTTGGAAGTTAGCTCCAGCAGATGACGGTCTCATCTGAGGAGATCCTCCACTGGTTGGATTGCAGCCTGGAGAAAAATCTTTGTTAGCAACATGGTTCTCCAAGTGGGAAGTCTGCGGGGAGGACTTTGGAGTGGTACTTATGCTTGGTTGAGAATGACTCAGCCCAAGTGGCTCTTCAGCCTTGCTGCCCAGAATCTTCTCCAGATCCAGGTCATTGGGAGAAGGATCAGGCATCTTTGTCAGCTCTTCCAATAGATCTTGCAGCTCTTGGTCCACAGACTGTAAGCTGTTTCCTTTCTCATCATAGTGGACAATGTTGTTATTCTGCCCTCCTATTGACCCCTTCTGATTTATTTCCGTGTTGGGTGGCACAGAAAACGGGGAGCCAATGCCACTGCCATTCATGTGATTGCTTTCGAGGAGCACTGAATGACCCGTGACTCCCATGGAAGAAGTGCTGTGACTAGTGGAGAATGGAGAACTTTGCATTTCTGGACACGCCACATTGGGATTGGTACCTTGGCCCATGGAAAGGGTTACGTCATCAAGACAAAGTCTTTTACTGTCATTTGGGAAAATGACATCAGGCACACCACTGGAGGCGGGAGAGCTATCATCTTCCAGTTTTCTTTTAATGGATCCCTGTAACTGGGAAAATAAAAAAAGGAAAAAGAAAGGATCTGTTATTGACCTTATTCTAACATGCTCTGAAGCTCCAAACTGTAACACTGGGTTGGAGATACTGAAAATTAAATCACGCAATTAAAAAACCAATCATGTGAGACAAATTCAATCAGGATTTAAGTGGGTGCAACTTCACTGAAATCAGAAGAGTTATAGTCAGACAAAGGCTAAATCTCACATGCTGGCCTTAAAACAGATGTTAAAGCTATAAAATACTGTCTGTCATGTGAACTGTAATAGAAGTTTTTTAAATAGTTTACGGTACCATTTCAATTAAGACATTATACTCCCTGCATAACAAACATGCCAACATTTTTATGGTAGCATTTTTTAGGTTGAAACAATGGCAGATCTGAATGAAACCCTGGATTGAATTTAGCAACCTTCTGCCAGTGCCTCGGATTAAATTCAGACCTGAGACAACTAAATTGTTTTACATTCTTTATAGGCAGAATATCTGAAATAACTGGCATACTTTCTAAACAAACCAAAACAAACAAACAATGAAAACTCAACTATCTATCTAAACAGACTTTCAACTTTGAAGCTTCCTAATCACAGATGTTTTAGATTTTACAAACTAGTGCTAACCTCTTAATTTTTGTTTGTTTTTCTAAGTCTATGGCAGGATGGGATCTGTTCTTTTGAAGAATTGCAACTCATTTGTAAAAACTGAAATATTTTTAAAATACAATGATAGAAATATCTTGATCTTCAAGAAATGGTAGAGTTGTAAATACACAAATCCTGGGGAAAGAAAACTTCCTTATAAAAAAAAGTGAAACCTAAAACAATGTCTCTAACACTAATCCAGTGAGATATGGCAATCTCTTCCAAATATAATCATCTGCGGCTTTCATTTTTAACAACCTTGACCTGTATGTCATAGGATTAATCAAACATTAACATTGCTGCTTCAAGTTAAGGGAAATAAGCCTTCTGTTCTTGTATAACAGCAGAGGGAGGTGGCGTTTAGAAAAGGATCTTGTCAGCAATGGGAAAACCATAGAAAGTCACTCTCCCCTAAGCCAGCTCACAGTAAAACCTCTCCCTGCCCTGCCCTACACTTAAAAGCACTGCTAGTCTCCTAGTACCGGGAAAAAAAATCACATCTAATACCAGCTTGTACCATTAGAAGAGAAGTGCCAGCATGACCATGTCCATTCTAGGGCTGTGGTGGGAATGAGTAACTTCTAAATTTTACACTAAATATTAAGCACATCTCAGTTGTGCCTAAGAGTCGCTGCACGAAGCAGCCACTCCAGTGCTCTCAGACAACCCGTACAACCAGTGTCACAGGACGAGCACCATCGTGCGAGGCTGCAGGGCACAGGGTGGGCACGTTGTACAGCTGCTTCTGCAGTGTGCAAACAGCCAACGTCCACCCCTAAATCCAGCTCATCTTCCACGGGTTCAAGTAATCGACTACAAACAGGTGCTGTTCCCCTTCCCAGTCAGTGCTCCCCTTCCACGGCCTCCACTGCACTGCTTTGGGGTGCACCCAGAAACCACCCGCAGGCTGGAGCTGGCGCAGAACAGGGGGGCCGCTCACCGGCGGGCTGGCAGCCCCCCTTGGCCAGCTGTGCCACGCACACTTCGACTCTGCCCTGCAAGTGACGCCAGTGGCAGCCGAAGCACCAGTGACTGGATTATTCCTCTGGGCCAGTGGGACCAAAATTTGCTTTGCTTTAAGAAATGGAACGAGGCCTAAATCTTCTCCCAAGTGTTGGTCTAATGATGGATGAAATTGTTTTCCTTCATTTTCTTTGATAAAACTAAGCCAGAGTTGCATGTTTCAACAGATGTTGCCCTGTGTAGGCTGAAACTTGTTGGTAGAGCATAACTACATATATTTAAACCCAGACATGTACAGAGAATCTTTACAGGGGCTTCACACATCCAAAATAAACACAGCGCGTTCCCGAGTTGCATCCTGGGAACCTTGAGGCAGGCGCTGCTGGGGGATCTCCCACACTTGGCCAGCTGACATGCTGGCATGTACGTCCTCGCCAGTGCTGCTTCTGCCATAGGACATTCCTGTGCTCTGAGTTACCAGCGAAAAATCTGGGCTTTCTAAACGCTTCAAAAATGTTTTCTAGCTGTTGCACTGGGGAGTAAATGTGATGGGAAAACAAAAGCCCATTTCCCCGAGACTATCACTATCTGTAAGCAGGTAAAATAAGGCCATGGCATTCAGAAAACAAAGGCATTCCAAAACTGGGACAAGATTTTTAAATAGGATGCTGTTCCTTAGCCCTCATGAGAAGCCTGCCTGGAAGAGATGAAATGATATTAGCTGGGTGTCATGTTCTCTTGAAAAGCAAGGCTCTTGTTTCCCAGGTGAATATTTGCATGAGGACCATAAAGTCCAGAAGACTGATTTCCCCCACTGCAGGCAGGTATAACTTCACAAAATTTGCTTAAGATATGTTTGACTACAGCCCCAAATTTGAGAAAGATGCCATCCTTAAAGAGGACTAAACAAACCACAGAGTAACTTTGGTCAGAAGGGACATCTGGGTATCATCAGCCCTCTGCTTCAAGCACATCACAAATGAAGAAAATAGATGACAGTATTTCACAAGGCACTTAAGTATGAAGTACATACAGAAATCTCTTCTCGGGCTGGACGGGCTAGCTGAAAGCTTTGCTTAAATACTCCCCACTCAAACGCATGTGACTGCTCCTCTCGAACCGCATGCTGTGCTGCTGCAGTCTCTGCTAGGAGCCAGCACGTCTCCCCAGCTCCCCCGTGAACGCTCCCCATTCGCACGCTCCTGTGGCAGCATGGACAAGCGCAGGGGAGAGAAACACAGTTTTGTATCTCAGGGACATGGGCTCGCTCAGCCACACCACCAACAACAGCAGCAGGAGATCACCAGCAAGGCACTACGACTTTTAGGACCAGGAGCTCCTGACCTAATTCAAGCAGCAGCTTCTTGCGGATCATTCCTCCAGCACGCTCAGACATCTCAAGACCATCTCTTTAAAGCATCTCTATCCTTTTCTAGATTATTCCCTTACAAAAGCCATTTTTACTGCCCATTTCCCTCATTTGGCCCTCGATTCCCCTAGGAGGGAGCTGATTTATTCCAGCTCTTTCTGCCCTTCTTTTGGGAGGGTTTACGCTATTTGACAAAATCAGCAGAACTGAGGAGAGCACCAAAATACGTTCTTCCCCTTTCTCTGCAGAGTAGTATGTTGGGCAGCTCCGTTCCATACTGAATACAAACATTTTACAAACACGAACACACACACACACACACTTTTAAGCTGGCTGGGAGGTAAATGTGGCTGCATATGGGAAAGCCCCCTTCATGTGTGCAAACAAGGACTAAGCACACAAGCAACAAGCGGGCTCTCGTGACCTTGTCAAAATTCATTGCAATGCATTATCATGCACATACTAAATTCTACTGCGGAACAGCTGGGAAACAAAGGCAGGCTTTCCGATTTGGGGAATAGCCGATCATGAGGTCTCCGTGACCTCAGGTTTGCTTTTAGAGGTGAGCGTGCCGTGACCCCGGCACTGCTACTCTCTCAACACGAACAGGCGCGCTTCTGGGAAAGGCCCAAGTTACAAATGAGTTGGGCTGCTAGCTCCTAATGGTAGTATAACAACAAATAATAACTGTTTACACTGCTCCTTCCCAGGCAGCTATACAGCTGCGGTGGCAAACATCTAATTTGTCACACGCTACCTCGGCGCAGAGCAACTCCCCCCGCGTGCGGGCAGAGCGCCTGCAGAGGGCCTGGGCAGGCAGGCTGGGCCCTGGCCTGGCCTGGGCCCGCCGCTTCCCAAACATGGGCGGCGGTGCTGGCCCCGGTGACTCGCCGCTTCTCAGCCAAGGCTGGAAGTGGCGAGAACTGAAGCGGAGAGATCAAATTGCCAACAGATACGCACCGCGGTGGTGCCATTGGATTTTAATAACGTACTGCACGAGCTCCTCATGGCTGGCTCACAGCCTCGCCCGTCCCTTGTGCGGCTGCCTGCACTGTGGCTGGAAGGAAAGGGCCACCGCGGCCCAGAGCTGGGGAGAGCCTTGCTGTGGCTTTCATGCCCCTTCCACAAGAAACAAGCCGAATCTTAGAGGAGATTCCTATTTAGGACAGCGTACAGCAGAAACGAGAGAGGAAAACTGTTAGGTCAGGTATTTCCGTGCCTCTTCCTTGTTGCTGCAGCCTCTGTCAGAGATTTGAGCCTTGATTCAGAGCAACCGCAGGGTGCCGATTATTGATCTGCAACCACCCCACCCCACTCACTGCCACGGAGCGATCCAACCTACAGCAGCGATTCCCACACCTACGCAGCCTCTTCATGCAAGAACCAAGCCTAGTGAGACGCTGCCATTTTGAAACCACTTCTGCACAGCCCACACGTTCTCCTTCAGCGTCTAGTCCAGCTCCCTCTGTCCCCAGCACAGGCCATCGCTTCTGGAGACGCTCCTGACTTAGAGTGAAATATATTGATCGGGGATATCCAGAATGGGAGTCAGATAATCATCTTTCACCAGGAGTTGTAAGACCCTTGCAACTCTTGGAAAAACCCAGGTGTTGGCTCTTCTGTTGGTTTGATTAAAGAAAAGAGAGAAAAGATGGCAGGAAGAGATGGGGCAGGTGTGTAAAACTTCAGTCTCTCCACAGATACTGGGACTTGCTAGTGTTCTGGCAGCTTTTCACAAATCCTTTCAGAGATAGACACCCGTGCCTCAGAAACCTGGGGAATCCACCTGTGAATTCCAGCATCCCCTTGAGACCCCACAGCAGACTGGGTCTCCAGCTCTCCTGTTTTTCAAGATATATTGCAGACTGTTTTTTTCCCTCTGCAAAGTATAAAATCTGAGGTTTGCTCAACTGAACTGACCAGAGAACCTTTCACTCTCTGTCTCTTTCAAACACTAGACGCTGCCAAAACTGGAAGCATGTATTTGCCAGAGGCAAACTGTTTGCAGCATTGAGCCATCAAGACTTCAGTCTCTGTGGCTTCAACAAGCTTCAGCGAGAGCTATCTGCCCATCAGCCCAAAATGTTTCTATCTGTTCTGACAAAAACAGTCATGTAATGAGAAAATGAAACTGGCAATTTTCCATATAAAGCAAGAAAACTTCACAATTTTTTCTCCTGTGCCTTAAATACACAATTTGAAAGGCTTGTGCTCTCTATTGCTTGTTTCTCCACAATCTAGACAGATTTTAATGACCTGCTAATCTTTGAGGACAGATCGTGAAAAAAAGGTGAGAATTCTACTGTGTGTTCGAAGGCTGGAAAGTGGATCTGATATAACATTACCTTTTAAATGGCAGCAGTTACTTGCAGCCCTGCTTGAACTATCAGACGTGCTGCTTTCAGTAGCAGGCTGGCTTGCACATGAGCAACAAAACCCAAATGCTCATGGGCAAAGATCCCATTTAACAACAGCAGAACCTGGCAGTGCATTAAGTGCATTTAGCACATCTGCAGATTTGCATTTGTGCATGCTGGCTGCCATTTGGTAATAGAAACTCACATTATATATCAGAATCCAAGAAGAACTGCCTCCTGCTGAGGCATACAGTGAGTAGCCAAAGCAGCCCATGACTACCAGGAACAAGAAGTATGCTTTCACATCTCAGGCTACAAGGAGAACTCAAGGGGGCTCAAACAACTGAAACTACCATTCGCTTTCTCCATGCTAGGATTAAGCATAAGCCAAAACCTCATTTTTCCTACTGCTTTAGGCTGGTTGACCCTTCTGATTTCAAGTGATTTCAGCATGGATGGACTTAAAGCTGTCATTTCACATTGTCAGGAAAGAGATCAGAATGTGATTCCAAGCTACCAGAGATGTGTTGCACTAGGCTTAAAAATAATAATAGCCCAACTCCTCAGCTAAGAAGTACAAGAGGAAAGTCTGCTTTTGGGTCTGTTGGGTATTTGCAAGCTGGAAAGGTGGCAGATCCATTCACAATGAGGTGCGGTAGTGGAGAAAGGATTATGAACAGGGAAAATGCACAGGGGTGGATTTCCTTCTATTCATCATGCTCATGGAAATAGGCAATTGGAGGGGAGGATGTAGGAAGAGGAACCGGGGATGTAAGCAGTCATTTTAACCATGAAAGCTCATCAGTTATTGGCTAGCCTGCATGCATTATGTGGATTATTTTTACCTGGAACTAGAGCTTCGCCCCAGTGTATAATTTACAGTGGCACTATGAAATCTGCCATCTTTGAAACATGTGTATTAACATAGGTTGGAAATTGCTGCTTAGGCTACACACGTGGAATGACTCCCAAACACCGCTGCTATGTGTGTGTAACTACATCTCCCGTCAGCACAGCGAACACCAGTTCGCTTGATGCAAACTTGCTGAGACCCTCTCGCTGTGACCATCACCACTCACTGCGATCTTCTCACGTTATTCCCTCAATACATCAACACGTATCTTCAAAGGAACCCCAGACTGTGTTGAAAGAGAAAGAAGAAAACTGCTCCTTCTTAGCCTACGTGAACTTTTAAATGGTGACTGCTGATCTGTCACTTTGTTTCATCTTTTGCCTCCTTCCCCACATAACCATGCAGCGTAGGAAGTAATCCTGGCTGTAAATACCTAGAACTGCATGGTTTGGCTGGTAAGCACAAAAATCCAAAACATCATGACTATACAAAACCAGAAAGATGTGATCTTACAATAAGCTTAAACCACAGAAACTAACAGGAAATTCAACCTGGATTACCAAGGGTGTTACGTATTACCTTTTTTTATAAATCTTAACCAAACATTAAAGGGAAGGAAGTACTACAAATATGATTTTCTCATACTGATTTGTGTGAATGCAGTTAAGCTCATATTGACAGAAATATAGCTGATCCACATGCTGCTGTAAGTTGGGTGATCTTATGGGCTACAGAGCGGCAAGTTTGTGAACAAGCTTTTTCTCATTATCCTCATCTAAAATTATGGGCAACATCCCTAATGTCAAAGTAAAGACAGCGATGTAGGATCACTTCCAAGGAGAAGAAAAATACATAGCCAAGAATATACCTATTTCTCCATCACGGACAAGCTGGCCACACAGAGGAGACAAAGTAACATTAATTGTAAAGAAAAGAAATAAATAATAATAATAATAAAAAAAAATAGGAAGAAGAACCAGCAGTTAGCTTTGCTACTTTTCAGGTCAGACAGAACTACCAATCTCATTTAAAAGGCACCAACAGAGATCTGCCCTATCAAAACAAATGTTCAGCACCTTCCTATCTTGTCTTTCCTTAGCAATTCATCTGCTATCGGAATTAATGGCATTGTTAAAAATGGAAATTTTTCCAGGGGAAAAATTGCTGTTGACAAATGGATCTGGAGGAACAGGACTACTGCTTGCTTCTGTGTTGTACTGCTAGCAGGAGATCTTTGTGCAGATGCCTCTTAATTAGTCATCTGAAGATTTGCAGCAATCACGCCATACATATTGTCTGGCTGTAGCTTCCACATTCCATGTAATGACAAGTGCTATTAATGAGACAGCTGAAGACAGAAGAAGTCCTCTGCCTTTCGGGTTTTAAGCTGTAGTACAAGCTCATTTCTTTCATATCTGGCTGTAAATCAAGATCAATCTTAGATTCAACGCCTTTCCGTCAGTATTACCTCATCTTACCTCCGTTTTAATACCAGCAGTATTGTTTTATATCTTTTTTTTATAGTCCATTAATTTCAAAGTCCTATGGAACACTCTGCAGTTATTTTGTAGACTACATTAATTTCTCACAGCAATAGCTAGGCTGGAGAATTGCAGATCCTCTCCACTGAGCAAAAAGTGATGGTTTTGCTGCTTGGGTCTTCTGGGATTTGAAAGATACTTCTCTTTCTTCTTTTCTAGCCCATGACACTGGCACGGTTATGCAATGACCATAAGTTAACAGGAGCTAAGTATAGGAAACAGACTGTATACGTTCATAAATCGTGAGGTAGGTTTACCGTTTACTAGATAACCAGATAAAACCCAGTTTGACTTTTTTTTTTTTTTCCCCTGCTAGATATTGCATTATTTGTTCAAATCCCGGAAGATTTACCTCCTGCATTTCTATCAAGCGACAGGTTCCATTTTGTCAAAAGGTATGGTTGGGGAATTAACAGCCTGGAGGCAAAGCCTTCAATTAGGTCAAACCTGGGGCCAAAAAGCTCTCAAGTTCTCAGAGCAATCAGAAACAATGGGATTTCAGCCTGAAAAAAGGCAGCTCTGTTTCAACAGCTGAAGTACTTACACTTACTCCCCCAAAGACTAATAGCTCCAACCTTACCTGCATAGCGGTACTTGAATGCTAATGCTGTGTGGCCTTATATCAGACTGCTAAGCAGCCTTCTGCTTGCTTTCTGTATTGGACAGTAATGCAGTACTGCATCCAGAGCTCTCCACTAGCCTTAGCAGGGGACAAAACGTTTAAAAAAGCAGTTTGAAATTTTTCCTAAGTGGCATCAGAAACAGGAGCACAACTCTTCAGCAAGAAAGAACGAATGGGCAAGTTAAAGAAATGTTCTGAACGGCTCCTCGCCTACGCCTTCACCCCATGCCTGTGTTAGCCTCCTGGATGCTCCCCGGCGCTTCAATAGATTCAACAATAGGCAGGATATTGATTAATACAGAACCATAAAAACAAGCCTCGATTAGAGTAAAAAGATCATGAATCTAGTGAATTTCCCACTGAACCTGGGTGTAGAGTCTGAAACAGCCAGAAGCAGGAACGTTTTGTAAAGCAGAAGTCTGGTAGTGAATATTTGTCTCTGACTACTTCCTTTTGAAACCTTCATCTTTCCCCGCACAGCAGCTCCACCGTTCTCAGTGTACATTAACTGGAATCGGAGCACGGTTCATTGGCAACACGTTATTTGTAGCCTTCCTTCCTGGAGCAGCGAGATGACCGGACCAGCCTGCAGCTCCGGCTCCTACAGCACGCCCTCCTCGAACGGTATCTGTTACTTACCCAGGGACCTTCAAAGGGCTGCTGCAAAACAGTGATACTAAAAAAAACAAAACCAAAGACAGACCATCACCCCACCCCTGAAGCCCTCATCCTGCAGAAAGCCATTGAAATCCTGGCCTCGATGAAATATTTATTTTAGGACGCTGGCTTCAGCAGGGATGGGATTTCACTCTTTGCTCTTTTATTAACTAAAGGAGTGAATTAAAAATATGCAGGATTTGGAGGAATTCTCTCCAGCAGAAAATGCAATGCTTCGGTTACTCAGATTTTAACCACAGAACCTCTCAACTTGTTATAGATACCAGTTCCCCTCTGTCCTAGATGCAATGTTAATCACACATTCATCACTGCAAATTGACAACATAAATGCTGACTTGTGCAAACAATGTTAGAGAAAATGGTGTTCTTGCTGCAGAAGTGAATTACACAGCCTTTCAAGCTCTCCACACTTCTCAGTTTTATGTAAACTCTAATTTCTAAGCCTTTGTTCTGCCTTTAAAGGTCACACAGTTGAAAGCTATGAAGCATAGCATGTGTTCCCACTGATATTAAAACAATGTTTACTATATCATGCATATAAATGTAAAGAAGAAACTGCTTGCAACCTGCTGTTAATAAAAGAGATGATTTATCAGACAACATGGTTCCAAGTATCAACATGTGGAATGTAAAAATCTGATCTTAATTATGCAAAGTGATTTTTTGTGTGTGTTTTGAAGTAAAGTCTCTACATTGCCCTGCAATCACACTAACTTCTGTTAACACCGTACTTGACTGCTTAAACTCTTAATCTTGCCAGTGCTTAACTTCAGGAATACAAGCGGTCTTTTCAGATTCAAGCATATGATTGCACATTTGCAAGATCAGGATTTCATTTGCATATTCAAATTCCAAAACTGCATCTTCCCTTTGTCTGCGTAAGGCCAACTATAGCACTCCAAATGCTAAACAACAACCGTGGAGTTGGACAGTATTTTTAGCATCTCTGTGGTGCACTTCTATCTTTAGCTGCTGTGTTCAAAAACAATCCCACAGGACACTGCATAGCTAACATAACTCAGGCTCTTCATCATGTTCAATTTTTCTCCCGAAACACGGTGAAAGCAGACTATACAAGAGGCCAATCCATGACCAGACCAGGTTTCCTTAGATGTACCGTTCTGAGCAGAGCAGAACTGTATCGAAGGATTAAGACATGCAAACACGAGAGCATTCTGCCCTGT
The DNA here is from genome assembly GCA_013399115.1 of Anseranas semipalmata. NCBI lineage: Eukaryota > Metazoa > Chordata > Aves > Anseriformes > Anseranatidae > Anseranas > Anseranas semipalmata. The sequence continues at coordinate 202,418 of VXAA01002046.1, forward strand.
AGAGGGGATGGAGGTTGCTGTGACTTCCTCAGGGGGAAAATACGGCTCTACACTCTGACTGTGCTCTGTGCAGATAAATCAAGGAGGACAGCGAAGGATTTCTGCGTGTTGTTTCCTAGCAGGATGTGCCCATGGGTTCATGGCAAATTTCTGGTCAAAGTTTAACCCTGCAAGAGAAGTTAATAATTGAACTTGCCAAATCATCACAATTTCTAAATCCAACTGCATCTTGTTTTTACAAAGAGGCATCTTAAACCAGTGAGCCATTTTATTAGGCTCATGCTCATGAAACAAAAACATGTGTTAGCTCTTGAATGCCAAGTATCATCCTGGAGGGTTACCAATCCCTGTTACAGATTTTGTAGCCAGACTGCAGTTATCTGTCATAACAGAAGAGGTAGTTTTGAATACACAGAATGAAGCACGCTGCTCGGTTCGGGAATACTTTACATGGTCCTGGTCTCTTTGTAAAGCTATGAAGGAGATGTACTGCGGGGAGGGGAAGAGGGGGAAGAGCTTGAAACTTACTGCTGGCTGTCATCAGACTATCTCATGGGAGCCTCCTGGAGGGCTTGGGATGGCCCCAAGCCTGCTCCTTCATTCTCTAGGGGTATTTTTAAAAATGGCTACAGCATCACCAGTTCCAACAGGCAACCACAGCAGCTGGGTCAAGTCTGAGTGTGGAGGAAGCATTTTAGAGTCATATGTATGAGGTGTTTCAAAACTACAGGTTTACCACAAAGAGAGAAAGCACTCATCTTGGGAATGGCTGTACTAATCAGATGATTGATCTTTGAAACTTCAAATCTGAAATGCTTTCCACGCAGAGCTGGGGCTGCGCACAGAGACAACAGCATCTAGTATCTTGATTTGCAGAGGAAGTACTTACGGAATCCCATATATTCTGTTAATGCTGAAGGGAAGGGAACTATGTAAGGGAACTATTTTTTTTCACTAAGTGCCTTAGCTGAGGTTTGCATATGAGCCTAGCTGAACTAGACACTTGGCTCTAATTTAACTTCAAGGGGACAAGATAACCTGAAAACCCTTAGAAAACCTTAGACCTTGTGAGTGCTTCACAAACAAGCTCTCTGTTTCGCCATTTACACTTTCTCTCCCATTACTAGAGGCTTTCAAACACTGTTATTAAAATTCTTCGCATGATAATGGGGCTTCCCAAATAAACTTGTGTTCATTAGTTTCCTCTGCCCTACCGCGGGTATGTCTGGGAGGTGTATGAACAGGGGAACCAGCACCAGGGCCAGCAGGATGGCCCTGGGCTCTCCAGCAGCATCAGAGCAAGGCTGAGATGCAGAAGCAGCAGCCGCCAGGCAGCAGCAGTTACTGTGCGTTAGGACTGCAATACACATCTGCAGTTTTTCTCCTTTCCTTCCCTTCCCTTTCCTTCCCTTCCTTTTCCCTTCTTCTTCCCTTTCCCTTTCCTTCCCTTTCCCTTCCCTCATTCGAAGTGTTCATATTATGTAACACAAGCGTCAGGTTAAGGAGAAAAGAAAAAGCCACAGGTAGTTTTTCTAAGCCTTTTCTTACGAGACTTAATTTTTAAATGAGCGGAGGCTTCCCCTATACCCAGGATGCGAGGCTGACATCCCAGGCTATGGTCCTCCATCCTTCTAAAGGCTCCTCAACTCAGAACAGCAGGTTGCAAGATTTGGCCTTCCTAAGAAACAGTGATACTACAGGAAAACTCACTGCATGCTTTTGAACATCAACAGTATGAACATCAGCCCTTCCATTTTCTAACACAGACATGCTGTCTAGAGCCGAGCAAACACATTCTTGAAAGGTCAGAACATTTGAACTGCAGGTACCTAGTTTAGCATGAGAAAACTGTTGTTGTCTTTTAGTTATGACATTTCAGTTTACCCACAAGAATTACACTACTTCCCCTTAAAGTTTTCAAGCCCCAAAACATATTTTTCTCGCAGTGTTGGAAAGCAATGAAGGTAAAACGCTAATATGCTTTTTCCATGTTAACTTATTCCAGCTGTCACCAAAGCCACCGACGTGTCAAGAATGCAGCTACTTCTCCAAGAAGGGCTTGAGCCACCCACAGACACGCGTGTGGGGATGCCCTTGGTACCTCCTTGGGAAGGGGCAGGGTGGACCCGACTTGCCTGGGAAGCAGCCCAGGCGAGCCACACGCGGGCACTCGCAGCCAACTCCGCAAACCTGAAGGAAAACACAGAGCTAGAGGGTCGGTAACTTTTCATTTTTTCTGAAAGAATGGAAGGAACTTCCTCTTTCAGTTACAGTTACACGGCCTGATGGGGACATAACTGCTGCAACGATCAGGAAACGACTGCCGTGGCGGATGGCCACGCTGAGCGCTGCTGGGTGGCTGCAGTGGCCTTGCAAACTGGGAGCGGACGCTTGGATTTACTGGAAGTGCTCTGATCTGTCACAAAAGCCATAATGACAGTGTCGTGTCCACCTTCAAGTTTAAGGGTGTTAAGGGAACTGCAGGAGCGCTGGTTTAACCCCAGCCCAGGGAGACGAGGGTCCCTCCGTTACCAGAAAGCTGCTTGAGGCCATTCCACCACTTGTGGCCGTATTCCCACCCGGCGGCTGGTCTGTCCTGAAGCCAAGGCTGCACCGAGCTACCTCTGGGACTGAAGCTCCCCTCAGCTCGGCCGTGCTGGTGAACAGGGGCGTTTGGGGCATGGTAAGACGACCGTCCCGTTTGAGAAATGACAGCCCCCCAGATGGAAGCTGCCGAGCTCCAGCCGAGAAGCACTGCCTGACTGCAAAGGCAATGGAGACTGAAGCAGGTCAGCCACTGGCAGTGGCTGAGGGTAACCATTTCATTTCACATGGCACAGAGGCTGTCACGTACTGCTTTGCAGAAGGGAATGCAGCTCGGGGGAAGCTTCTTCAAACGGACTAACTTGATTACTTCCAAGTGCCTGCCACGGCTGTAACCCCTCACCTCCATCCCGATCACTATGCAAAGCTCCTGCCAGCTTAGCTTGGGCCCTTGACAACATCTCCAGCATGCATCATTAAGCACTGATACGCGTTTCGTAAGTCTCCCGTTCCCAAGTCCCCGATGGAGAGCCAACTTCTCTCCTCAGCTGCAACACTGCACGTCTCACCCAGCTCTTCAGCAGAGCCACCCCGGCGTCAGCGTCGCCGCTGCCACCCTCCAGCTCGTGGCGTGCCCAGCCCAGCGCACCTCGACCAGCTCGCGCGGTTGCTTTGGGGCAGGGAGCTCCGGTTCTCCAAAACAAACCTCCTGCCTACTGAGGTTGCTCGTGGGCACTGCAAAGAAACCGTACCTGGTTTCCTCCGCTTCAGTCACTAGGTTTGCCAGACATGATATAGGAAACGGGCAGGAAATGTCAGCCTCACATTTCACAGCAGCTCTTCCCCTCCACTCCATGCCCTGTCTGAGCAGCACACCAACACCTGACCTTGCACTTGTACAGCCTTTCTTACACAAACATTCGAGTCTGATAAGGGGCCAAGTACAAATAAAAAGCCAAATACATTGCCTAATTTATTTATTCTTTTGTGAAGGAGGCTGACACCCTGTTTCATAGGTTTTTACTTGAGTACAGTAGGTATTTGTACTCAAAGCTGAAGCAAACTGTGCATTTTCAACTGCACTAATTCTTTAAGAACCACAAAAAATTAAAAACCTCAACCTATTTTGTGCTCCTCCTGGTACCTGTGCTAAGAACTGATATTCCTGGAGCTCTGTACACACACAAGAGGTGCTGATGCACAGAAAAGGTGTACGATGATTAAATCCACAAGTTAGACTTCAGCTGTTATATTTCTCCCTTTCACAGTCATCTTAATTTTGCTTCCATTAAAAAATCCAAGGCAGGAAAAGCGATGAAGACCTAGTCCTTCACCTTGCTTCTTTGCACAATCATTTGGACAATGGAAGTAAAAAAGTACTCTTCTAACCTGGCAGCATTTCATATTCACTTTATCCATGTGCAGATCACAGCACAAGGAGTAAGGAGGTGGAATAAGACACAACATGCACTTCTCTAATAAAACTAGCCCTCTTTTCCTCTTAAACACCTTAAATTGAAATACAATTTTCCTGTTTTGCCTCCCCATTAATTATAGGGGAACAAGGAAAGACAAATGTCAAGCGTATCTTTAAAGGAAAAATGCACCACAATTTATCAGTCCTCCAATGACAAAAAAAAAAAAACTCCTTCTTCCTGGATTACTCCTTTCTTTTTACATTAGTTGTCTTACCTCTGTGTTTTCTATTGACTGCCAAGAAAACATGCTGCATTGTATCATTAGCGAATTTACAGCTCATAAACGATCATCCAGTATCTTCACTATGCCATTCACTGCTGATCATTTTCGAAGAATCCAACCTGAGCTACCTTTGGTCATGACCAATAAGAAGTAACTCTCAACAGTGAACCCACTTTAAAGAACTGTGTTACTGCTTAACGAGACACCAAGAATAACACATGGGAGAAACGGGGTTACGCTGGGGAGGAATTTGCATTTAAGGAAGTGTCTTTTCCCAGCAGCACACTGCATGTTCCTTTGCATGGCGTTTCCTTATTTTTGCAAGATAAATCTGTTCTGTAACAAGACAGACACTAACTCAGAAGTGTCGATATGAGCAGCTCCCCGAAAATAAACTTTGCTCATTTACGATACGGCGTTTCTAACGTGGGACGTGAAACCGAGCTGCGGGGCAAGAGCTTAACAGGTCGCCCGCGAGCAAACTGCGCTGCTGGCAACGCACGAGGCCCGCCTCTCAGCGCAGCATGAGGACCTGCAGAAGGGCAGCGGGAGCCGGCCGGAGGAGGACGCGTCCCCACCGCCTGGCGGAGGTGCCCGGGCGCTGCCGCAGCTCCCAGGACAAGCCGACTGCTCGCGGAGCCGGTTTGGGTCTGTCCTGGTGCTGCGTTACTGCGGGGGTTCTGCAAAAGAGATTCAATTTTTGTCTCTAAAATCTCCACAAGCTCTTGGATTGAGCAGGAGGGAGGGAACGAGAGCTAACTTCTCTGCTTAAGTACATGTCCTTTACTTGCTAATGGCTTGTGCTCAACAGTAAGGGTAATCCAAGAACAAGGAGGAATTTTTGTTGCCTGTTAAAAACGTGTTTATGCTTTTCTCCACATGAGAAAGCGACAGCAGCCCTCACCAGCATGTAATATGGCCCTGGTTTCTGAAGCACACCACTGCCAAACAGCTAAATACTTTTAATAGAAACCTGGTCCATTAACGAGCCGAACCATCAAGCAGTCACGTGAGAACTGCAAACAATCCCAGGAAGAGCTGCTGTCCTTCCATGCTGAACAAAAAGCTATTTACAGTAAGAGAAATAAATGCAACCTCTCATGCTTCTTTGCCTCCCTCTCCAAAATATCTGCATACAACTTTCCCTCGGTTCCTGATACGGATTTAAAGAAGCAAAACTTGCTGTCTTCTGCGCACACTTGCTCCTGGAGCTCCTTTGTTGCGACCTTATGATGCCAACTGCAGATCTCAGGTCTACGCTCTCCATTGCCTCCTGGATGAAACATGTTTCTTTTTGGGTATCTCAGTGCTCATCAGTGACTTTTTTTAAATAAAAGCAGGACCTGGTCTTTTCTTCCCTGAAATCTGTCTTTGCTACCGTTTTTGCAATGCTCTTCATCCAGAATGATCTCTGTTCTGTTTTATACCTGGACCTGGACTGCAGAAACAACTGGAAACTTTTCTGCTGATTTCAGTGGGTGTTTCTCTGCCCAGCTATTCAGTTAGCTCTTCTGAGAAGGAAATGATCGCCGCATCTTTTATAATGATACCAGTGCCTGTTCTCACCTTCTTCCTACCTGTGTGTATAGAGTTTGTTGTTTGTGTATTCACGGTATTTGACCTATTTAGAAACCCACAAGCAACACAACTAACTGCACTGCACAGAAGTCTGTGTCTAACACAAACATTTGTAATTCCGAAGCTTGAGACAACAATCAAGATAAACCCAGCATCAACTGCAGCGCAAGCTGTGCTGGGAGATGCAGAGGGGGCCCTAAAGGTGCAATTTGCATTTAATGCTTTTGCCGTTAGCTCAAGCTTTAGGTGAAACAAAAAAAACTCATTAGACAGGTGGAATAAACTGAAGGTAAAGTCTGTGGCAATGCTACCTCACTGCTGGCAGAGCCGTGCTCACTTGACAGGCGGTGTGATGCCACTTCCCGTGCTGAAGACTTCATTTCTGTAATTTTATTTTTGAAAAAAGGATCACCCCACCACTTTAAGTATGTTCATTAGGGAATTCCTAACAACGCGAAATCCGCATGCAATGCTTTCCTCAAATCCTTTGCCTTCCACATATAGGACAGCTGTTTTCGCAGCCAAAGCGCCGGGCTGTAGAAATGGGCTGCTCTGATTTATAACTGAGGTGTTTAAAATCAGGCAATCTAATTATCGACTTGATAGTCCACAGCGTCTGCAGTCAGCAAAATTTTAAAAATGCAAAATATTGACAAGATCAGACAAATACATAATGAGGGAGTTATTAAAATGCAAATTGCCTGCCTTCTGGTACTGCCGTGGTGCGCGGCACAGGACCCCAGAGCCCGCAGTGAGCCGCAGCCGCCTCCGAGCTCCGCGCTGCCTGTGAGGGGGGAGCGAGATGGAGCCGGGGATAAGGGGAGGGCAGAGCTCTCGCACACAGCCAGATGGGCCCCCCCATCACGGGGAACCCCAGAGGGACACGGGGACAGCGGGGAACGGGAGGCATTGTGCTGTGCAAGGAACAGGCTGCCCTGCACGCACCGGAGCTGTTTGGGGCCAGGGCTTTTTTGGGTGAAGAGCCAGAAGGGCAAACTTTCGACAAGTTGGTGAAACTTGACATAAAAATTCATGAAAGGCTCCACAGTAAGGCTTAGTCAAAAAAAGTCCAAAGAAAGGATGTGAAGGAAATCCTCGCTATCCAAGCTGCTTGGACCAGGCTCGAAGAAGAGAAACCCTGGTCTGCTAAGAGAAGTCCTAACTGAAGGTGGAGGAGGGTACCAGCACAAGCCGTCTAATTCCCTCCTTTCTCTCCTATCCTCCCAACTTTTTCTTGTCATTTAAATAGGCATATAATCCTGCGTCTAGTATATGCTTATTATTTCACTTTGCAGACACATTCTGCCAAGTCTGAGGGCTGTGTACGTGTCTGGAGGTCTATAATAGAACAAGTAAAATAACACCATTCCCAGCTGTGGGCTGGAAGATCTAAGCCCCCACCAGGAGAAAACACTGATGGATATTATCATTTTACACGATGCGTTTCAATCACATTATAATTGCTGCAACAGTCTCTAAAAACTATGCCAATGTAGATGGTGACACCCAATTAACAGGCGAATACTAAGGGGGAGGTTAAATGCTAATTTTCCGTTGGCATTTAGCCTGAGAACTTCATTATGCCATCTTCTATTTTAAACTGCAGCGATCCCACCTTGTGCCGCGCTGCCATCCACCCTTACCCAGCGCTGCATGAATCACAGCAACTCCTTGCGAGACGGACACGGTCACAGCTGCACGGCGCTAGGTACCTGCCCCAAAACAGATGAAATTGATGTTCCCTGCCCCAAAAAAAGCTTGCAGTAACTCTCAAGCCAAGCTTTATCGACACTTGGAAGGGAGACCTGTTAATGTGACAACACATGGAGAGCGCTGGGTACCGGAACCGTCCCCACTGCATATTAGCCATTTTCGGTGCCTGGTTAGGGGCCCCCGAAGCCAGAGGCAATGGCTGCTGTGCCGCCCTGGCTGGGGGTGAGCAGCATCGGCACAAAGCCGGTTCCTTATCTCACCTTCCTGATAAAGAAAACCTGAAATAGATGGAGCTGAACGTGTGCAGGTAACAGCAAAGGTACAGAAACAAATCGAAAAATACTACAGCATACTTGAAGCTACCGCCAAGACTGTGGTAAAGCTGTATTGAATTTGCAGAGAAATTAGATGCCTCGTTAACTGTGGATAAATGCACAACTGCCCCAAATTTAAACTTCCTCCTTTCCCCAGCTCGCAACAGTCATTACAAATCGTGCAGCTGAATGAAAGCTGAAAAAGCATTTGGAGCTCTGCAGTTTTGCTGCGGTGAGTCCAATAATAAATGAGGGAAGAAGGGTGGCAGCACTGATAATCTTTATATCAAAAACATTTTCTGCAAAGCAACCCACCATTGTTCGTATGTAAAGTACAGCATGCTGCTAGCAGGGAACGAAGTGGCCTGCGTTTTACAGATAGCCATTATATGGCAGATTCCCTCTGATTGCAACTCAGAACAAACATTTCTTGCATCCTTTCTTTTTAATAAATTCACAAGATACACAACCATGGCTGCATTATGCTACTTCAGACAGCAGTTTAACATGCAGTGTTAGATATTTCTACTGTGTAATATCACACATGAATTATTAACAAAAGTTCAGGAACGGAAGCAGAGCAAAGCTTCATCTGCCCAACTAAAGGCGGCTCCTGAAACGTGCTGAGCACGGTGCCTCTGCTCCCAGGTCAAAGGGGATGGAGGCAGCGCGGTACCCAGGAGCCCCGGTCCCTGCCGTACCTGTTCCACATCTTCCTATCCTTCTCCCCGAAGCAATGAGAAAGCCCTGAAGGCTTCTTGGCAAGCCACATTTTTCTCTTCTCTCCTCACTCTGGAGCAACAATGGCTAGGTGGGGCTTGCTGGGTTACGTGCTAGGTCTTTTTCCTAAAGCTAAACATGTTTGGATAGATGTGAGCAGCCTTGACCATGTGCAAGGAAATCTAGTCCGTTGCTTATCAGTCGATTTGGCTTCACACCAAGAGTAACGCGCTGCTATGAAGGGCCAACACAGTGTGAAAAAGGAGCTGTTCTACTAGACTACACTCCGTTAATTCTGGCTGAACCGACACTCTCCCAGGACGAGGGCTCAGGATGGATTCAGACTATTGCGCTAAGCATGGCAGGGAGCGGAGCGGCAGGCTGGTTTCTCTCTGATGCCACCAAGACAACAGGAGGCAGACAAAAAAAAATACAGACTCTCCTGAAAATCAAATGCGAGACAACCTCCGTCACGGCATCATCTTTCACCAAAATAATATGTCAGGTTTGAAACAAAAATCCCCACTACCACAGCAGGAAAAAAATACCTTGAAAAGTCAAAAATTCCAGACTCACTACACTTACTGTAATTGTCCTTTATAAGAAGAGCCCTCTAGTTATGTGAAATGACATTACCTCACAGCCCCAGGCTCCCAGTTCTATGAACAGGAAGGAAGCAGACACACATCTCTTTAAGAGCCGTTTCCTCTCTGCTCTATTAATTTCGGAGATTAAGCAAGCCACTCCTTTGTGGCATAATAGAGCAAGATAGAGCCATTGTGTTTGCTGAGACTCCTGCTAACTGTTTTTCTACCTTGGAGGTGGGGGGATGCTGCAGCACTTCGTGCTTAGATGAAAAGCCAGCAAACTTCTGGCTGCGCTAAAGCCCCCCTTTCTTTTTAAGTTATTATTTCAGCGCACACGAAACCAGCAGCCCGTTCCTCCCCCCTACCCCTGATGAGGATTTCAGTGTCTCACTGCCACAGCTCAGTGTCAGGAAAAAAACAGTTGCATCCGATGAGGAATTCTCTTTTCAAGAGAAATCAACAGCACTTATTTAATCAGGATTTTTTTCTCTGGACACACACACACACCCCACCTTCCTGTTCCTCCCCGCAGTTTTGAAGCCGAGGCACTCAATTCACCATCATTTTTTTTTTTGATCATTTTATCATCCATCCCCTTTTGCTCTCGTTCCCCCGCAGCACAACCCCGCCAGCTCGTACCGGCTGCCCGATGACCTTCAGCAATACGGGGCCGCTGCCCCCCGTGCCAAAGCCGGCCGAGGCTGGGACGCAGAGCCTGCGACCATGCGGGTGCCGCAGCGGCCGACCAGGGCCTGGCACTGCCCGGAGCTTCCCGAAGGAAGCAGAAAGAAGCAGGAGAAGCCTCGGACAATGCCAGACCAAGGCTGGGTTTGCAGACCTCCCTCGAATGCTCATGCGGATGATTGATCCCCAACTTCCCAGTTTTCTGTCCAGCCTGTTAAGCACAGGGGGCTGGAAACCCAGGGCCTCTCCGGAGGCCGCCGTAGCAAACAGCGCTTCTCGGGGGCGCGCAAAGCTGCGAAAAACGCATCGAAACGCGGCGTCACCAAACAGAACCGCCAGCGAGCGGGTTTCTGTGGGGGGAGGAGGAGGAAGGTGGCACGCGCCCGCGGGTTCTGAGCACCAGAAGGAACAGAGATCTGCTGGCTCGCACAGAAACCCGGGAGCCCCAGCACTGCTCCCACTGTACCTTCCCTTGCACTACGGAGTCAGGAAGACAAAACCCACCCCGATGAAACAATCTGCCCATTCAGCAGCTTTCTTTTCGCGAGCTGCTTCATCTTTACAGCCGGCCCCCCCACCCCCCGCCCTCCCGGTCTGCAATTGAAAACTTCAGAAAGAAAAGAAAAGGCGAAAGGAGTTCTGCAGACAAAGCCCCGATTCTCCACGAGCGGAGGGCGCGCGCACCAGAGAACGCGGTCACGGTGCCTTGGGCACGCTGCTGGCAAGTTACTGCGCTGGGACTTGCCGGAGTTTGCTCCCCAGGCTTCGCCTNGCACACGAAACCAGCAGCCTGTTCCTCCCTCCTACCCCTGATGAGGATTTCAGTGTCTCACTGCCACAGCTCAGTGTCAGGAAAAAAACAGTTGCATCCGATGAGGAATTCTCTTTTCAAGAGAAATCAACAGCACTTATTTAATCAGGATTTTTTTCTCTGGACACACACACACACCCCACCTTCCTGTTCCTCCCCGCAGTTTTGAAGCCGAGGCACTCAATTCACCATCATTTTTTTTTTTGATCATTTTATCATCCATCCCCTTTTGCTCTCGTTCCCCCGCAGCACAACCCCGCCAGCTCGTACCGGCTGCCCGATGACCTTCAGCAATACGGGGCCGCTGCCCCCCGTGCCAAAGCCGGCCGAGGCTGGGACGCAGAGCCTGCGACCATGCGGGTGCCGCAGCGGCCGGCCAGGGCCTGGCACTGCCCGGAGCTTCCCGAAGGAAGCAGAAAGAAGCAGGAGAAGCCTCGGACAATGCCAGACCAAGGCTGGGTTTGCAGACCTCCCTCGAATGCTCATGCGGATGATTGATCCCCAACTTCCCAGTTTTCTGTCCAGCCTGTTAAGCACAGGGGGCTGGAAACCCAGGGCCTCTCCGGAGGCCGCCGTAGCAAACAGCGCTTCTCGGGGGCGCGCAAAGCTGCGAAAAACGCATCGAAACGCGGCGTCACCAAACAGAAACGCCAGCGAGCGGGTTTCTGTGGGGGGAGGAGGAGGAAGGTGGCACGCGCCCGCGGGTTCTGAGCACCAGAAGGAACAGAGATCTGCTGGCTCGCACAGAAACCCGGGAGCCCCAGCACTGCTCCCACTGTACCTTCCCTTGCACTACGGAGTCAGGAAGACAAAACCCACCCCGATGAAACAATCTGCCCATTCAGCAGCTTTCTTTTCGCGAGCTGCTTCATCTTTACAGCCGGCCCCCCCACCCCCCGCCCTCCCGGTCTGCAATTGAAAACTTCAGAAAGAAAAGAAAAGGCGAAAGGAGTTCTGCAGACAAAGCCCCGATTCTCCACGAGCGGAGGGCGCGCGNAGGTAATGAGAAAGGAGGGAACTGTAGCTCCTGACCTGGGGTCCAGCCAAGGCACGCGCAGCCTCCGCACCTTCGCCCAGCAGCTGCGTGGGGGCAGGTCCCACACAAAGCTTCTTTCCTGCCCGCTGCCAGTGGAACTCTTATCCCTGCCAGAGGGCTCTCGTCTGGGGCTGCCCCATGCAATAGTGGTGGGCTGCTTTTTTTGTTGATGGTGTTGGTGGTTTTTTTTTTTATTATTTTTTATTTATTTGATGAGGGTTTTTACTATGAGATGGAGATACTTTTCCAATGTATGAAAGCAATTCAGCAGTTCATACCACACAGGTGACTGATGCCAACAAGTAGTTACTTCTGGACTGAGCAGGACGGGAGTCTGCAGCTACCGGCAAGTAGCAATCTATCCCTTGTGGCCTCCAGATACTTTTCTCCTTAACAAGTTAAACTGAAACTCAGTTCAGTTGTGCTTCACTTTGGTCCTTCTTTTCGTGCCGTTGTGATTGCTCTCACGCACTGCACGCCCCTTACCCCTCTCCTCCAGCACCCAGAAGGCACACAGGGGATCACAGCAACACCACGCTCCCATAGCGCTAAACAATCCCCCCGCTTGGCCTCACACCAGTCGCAGCCTCTGAACAGCATTCTCCCCCACACGATGGCAATTCCACCCAAAATGCAGACCCCGCCGCAGCGGTCCTACAGCTGGCTGCCGGTGCAGGGGGTGCCCGTGCCGTCCCCAGCTCCTGGTGAGGACACGGCCGGTGCCTGCGTGTGCTCCCGGGCACCTCCTCTGGAGCAGCTTCAGGGTCTGCGCGGAGCTGCGTGAAACCGCGCGCCTTGGTCTGCACGAAGCGCTCTGCGCGAAGGATGGCGGGGGGGCAGACTACCTGAGCGGTCTCGGAAGACCTAACAGGCAGGATTTATTAGTTTTAATATTAAAATATTAAAAAATCTACCCTGATCATAAACTCAAGGGCTTTGAGCCACTGGAGAAAGAGACAGGGTTTTTTATTTTTTTATTTTTTAAATGTAATTTTGGAGTTTAGAAGCTCAGAATAAGTGGCAATATTAAAATCATCAGTCAAAGCAACCCTGTCTCCAGCATACAAACATTTCCTCACATCTTCTATAAACGCAAATCTTATTCTCTCATTGCCTTTATGCCAAACCCAAGAAAGCAAACAAGCACGTTCTTTGCCATCCTCATCCTCAAGGGACTGCAGAGGTGCCTCTCCCCTCGCTGTCCTTGTCTCGAGGTGGGCTCCCTGTGCACCACTTCCCCGCTTTAACTGGAATTTGGTGACAGAGAAGGCCTGGAACAGGTCTTTGCATTAGAGGAAACACCATGCTTGTTGGAAGGTGTTGCGGCTCCCAGCTCAGGGAAACAGCTAGCCATCTACTTAACACCTTATCTGCACAAAAAAATCTGCATCGGGTTGGTTAAAAATGTGAACTTGAGCTGTTTGTATAAGAACATTTTCAAAGTGTAAGAATGGCCTATTAGCTTTCATTTAAATTGGTTCCTAATGGAGTAAATAAAATGAAAAGGAGTGTTTTTACACAGCCTGTCGAAACCACAGCATACACCGGTTGATAATCAGTGTAATTACCTCGTTCAGACCTGCGTCCTCCTGATTTCTGCAGAATTTAAATTCCGCCCTTAACACAGCTTCCCTTTCAGATTTGTTAAAACTTAGCTCTGCCATGCAATACTTATCTTCAAATAGGGTAAAAGAAAAACACAATAGAAACAAACCGCATGAACAGCACTCAGCTCTCCACAGGCACTTTGAACGAAAAAAAGAAAAATGAATGTAAATGCATCAGAGCATAATCTCTTCGAAATCTGGTAATTCATAAAAAATTACCAGTCTTTCTTCACACAAAGAAATATCTTTGTAATGCTTTGCAAGAAACAAAAGCAGGCGTAAGGCATTACAGTGATAAGCTAAAAACTGTTCAACTCGAAAAACAGATTGTAAAATGCAGGGGAAAAATCCCAGTGAAAGCTGAGAATAAGATTTCCTAATCTTACACTGAAGGCTTGTAAATGTGCAAGCTCAATACCTCACAACCCTTTTTGAGTAAATAAAGGTTTAAAATGTTCTTTCTTCAGCGCGACTGAATTCCTTCCCAATGTGACCTCAACATGCCATTCCTCTATCTCTATCTGCCGACACAGCAGAGCTGCTGACCTTTCACCACTGCCCTGCGCAATCAATACGCAGCCGACAAACTCTCGCAACAGAAATGCTCCACGTGCAAGTTTCTCCCTCTCCCACGCCATCGGGCAGGGCTGTCGCTGAACTTTTCCTAGGGCCTTGGGCTGTGCATCAGCGTGCCTTACCAGGCAATGTGGGCTTCACAAAAATGTCTTGGGCATTCCCTGTCCAAACGTACGAAACCTGCAGTGGTTTTGCTCTTGGTTGCAGTCCCACGCGCTGCTTTCATGTTATGCGTAGGATCGACAAGATCTCTACCTCATGCTTCATATTTCGTGTTGAGTGTTGATCCAAATTCACATAACTCAAGTATGCACAAACTGCTGGAAAGTAAGATAAATGACATCAGAAAGTACAGAATCTTATTGAAAACTCATCCAAACACTGATTTGCAAAGTCTCATCTTAAAGGACGTCATTAAACAAAAAAAATTAACACAGTCAATCACAAATGCCTGGAAGAAGAAAAGAGATGACGACGTGTCAGAAAATGGAAGTGGTAATACAGAAATGTTTCAACTGGCTTACAACACTATAAATTCTGCTGTATTGTTACGCCACATGTAACAATAGAAAAGTATCCAATGCAATGCTTATATAAATATGATTCAAAAAAGAACTGTATGCCCTGTTTTGAAGAGATACTTTGACTCAAATGGATCCATAATTTAAAGGTGTTACCACACACAGGACCAGTAAAGTGCTACAATGTGTTTTAACGGGGTACAGAAACAAGAAAAATCACTCCCTGCAGTGCTTGCAGCAAACATACTGAAGCATTGATCTAGATATGAGCAGCCAAAAGAATTAAAACTATTAGAGACCAGTCATAATCGGAAATGAAGCTAATTAGTCCGTAGAGTCTTTATCAAACTGAGTGAACACAAAGGTAAGGCAGAGGTGCAAATACTGAAAAGGAACTTAAGAGTATTAAAACTGAAAGAATAACAGTTTAAAGAGCCTATTTNAAGGAACGCTTGCAGTGGCTCTTAAAATGTTAATGCTAATGCAAGACAGCTGAAATTTGAAAACCCAATAAGCCTGCTAAAATTTGTTCAAATTACTACTTCTCATATGCTTCACATAGTCCAGGAGACTGATCTGTGGTTTCTCCCACCACCATCTAAAAAAAAAAGAAAAAAAAAAAAAAAAAAATTGGTAGCATGGTTGCAACAGTGCTTTGGATTGTTTTGTGCAACTCATAATGCAGATCAGCATCGAGAGGAGCAGAATGTGGCATTCTTTTACACGGATTTTTTTCAGTCACTCGAAAGCACTCGCACTTCCTNCGTAGAGTCTTTATCAAACTGAGTGAACACAAAGGTAAGGCAGAGGTGCAAATACTGAAAAGGAACTTAAGAGTATTAAAACTGAAAGAATAACAGTTTAAAGAGCCTATTTCCATGACATCTAAAAGGCTTAACACAGATAGAGTTTCTCTCTCTCTCTCTAAACATATATATTAATTTAAATTGTACATATATATATATATATATAAAAAAATCTAAGGAACGCTTGCAGTGGCTCTTAAAATGTTAATGCTACTGCAAGACAGCTGAAATTTGAAAACCCAATAAGCCTGCTAAAATTTGTTCAAATTACTACTTCTCATATGCTTCACATAGTCCAGGAGACTGATCTGTGGTTTCTCCCACCACCATCTAAAAAAAAAAGAAAAAAAAAAGAAAAAAAATTGGTAGCATGGTTGCAACAGTGCTTTGGATTGTTTTGTGCAACTCATAATGCAGATCAGCATCGAGAGGAGCAGAATGTGGCATTCTTTTACACGGATTTTTTTCAGTCACTCGAAAGCACACGCACTTCCTGCGCGTTTGCAGGACCCATTAATGACAAAGATTAGCTCTTTAAAGACCAGCGGCAGCAAAATTTGAGTAAAAGTGCTCAAGTGATTAACCTGCTCATTACAGCGGTGCGAGTGTTTGCATCACTGTCTGCACAGCAGAGAGCTGAAGCACGCACAGCAGCTCAGACTTTTTCCAATATAAGCAAGTAAGCACGGTCCAAACCCCATTCCTCCACGGGCCGCACCGATGCGTTCACACAGCGCTCTGCCGGACGCCCGACGAGCGCTACAACGCCCCTGAGGCGCGAGCTGGGCCCTGCCGGCCCCGCGGCGCTCGGGCTGCTCCCGGCCTCGCTGTGGGCACGAGGCGCCGGCACTAGGCCGCGCCGAGGGACTCGGCGAAGGGAGAGAACACAGGCTTCGCCTTCCCACACGGTGCAGACGTTTCCTCGGTGTAAGAGCGGGAGTCGCACCTCAAGCTTGGGAGTGCTTAAATAAACCGGCACAGGTTTGCAGCCACAGGCCCGTGCAGCTCAACACCAGCCAACGCCGCCTCCAGAAACACCGGGCACCCCTCTCTGCTGGTGCGCGCAGGCCGCGGAGTTTTTCCTCCCAGAACAGGACAGCAGGCAGAGCTGCAAGCAGGAGCCCCCGGCCACCAGCCATGGCCCTCACCCGACGCACGCCGTGACCACGGGCACAGCACCCGCCAGGCTGCGTGGGCACGGTGCTGCGGGGACGGGCCCTGGCTCGTACAGGTGGAAGAAAACACAAGCCTACCTCCTCTTTTTTTTTTTTTTTTTTCCTCCCAGAACGTGTGGAAAGCTCTTGAGACTCTGATGCTCTCCAGGTTGGAGTTGTGTGGGAATACCTGAGCTGTGCTGGGTTTCTTTGTGGTGTTTGGTTTTTTGGATCTAGATGGAATGAATTGAAAGTGATACTCATGAAGAAAACACGAATGCAACGCTGGAGAAGCGCTGTAAGTAGGTAGATTAATAAACAGGCTCCTAATTTCTTATCTTTGATGGTATTCAGTACTATTTTAAATATTCTTGAAAGAATCACAAACACACAGAAGGTCATATATAAAATCCCTGATGAAGCAATTTAATGCTAAATTAAAGCTGAAACTAGGTAAGCCCAACTCTTGGGATCTCGGGTATTTTTAAAGACTAGAATAGAATCAGCCCTACCAGAGAACACCGTGTGTTTTTCAGCTTTTTAAATATTTATTTCAAAAATTAAATAGAGTAGGTTTAGCTGGTTCTTACAGCTTAGCAGGAAACAATTTAATTTCCAAGCCAATTGTATATTGACAGTTGGCAACAATGGTTTTACTTTATAAAAAGAGAATGGGAAAATAGTTGTGCATTTCTGAAATGCTTCCAGAAAATTTCCTTTGAGAACACGTTCAGTGAAAAGTATACAAACAGGCATTAAACATGAATGTAATTTAATAAACATCCACTCAGCTATATGGTGTGATAAATAGGTAATAAGAATGTAATACAGGCATTTAGCTTTCAGCTTCCAAAGGAGCTGGAAGCTAAAACAATAATACTTTCATTAGACTCTCCTGCCTGGCATCAAGAGCCAATTTCCACCTATTAATATGGATTTCTATTACCCGCCTTGTGAATACTGTTAACCCATTTATCAAGCAAGAAGCCGTACTTTTGTCACTTATTACAAGCAGAAGAGGAGCAGAAGGATTGTGAAACCATGTAACATTAGAGCATCAGATTAGATCATTTGACCTAGAAGATAAAAACATTCCACTTATATTTAAAATGAAAAAAAAAAAAAAAAAAAAAAAACCCAAACCTGCTCGTATTACAGCTAATAAGGCCTCTTGCAAGATCAAATCTTTCCTTGCTGCATCGGAAGAAAAAAAAAAATCACTGTCTGCAGACTAATTGTAAACTCGGTGCATGTGTAATTAAACATGCCTCATTGGTTCTCTTGATATGTCAATAGTGGGTAGGAGGAGGTTGATTTAAGTTAAACGGCTCAAGTCTTACTGAACATTTGCCCCTTTCTGTGTCCTCTAAGCAAAGCATCATTTAACAAAACAACCTCAGCCAAATATGAGGAGTTCGGAATTAAGTGTTTATTATTCAGATTACAGCAGTGCCCCAGACACGTGGGGCACTCTCCCAGTGCCGAGGGAGACGACGGGACCGATCCCTTCCTTGGCAGAATTGCTCCCAACTCCTACCACGAGCAAACGTGCCCTGAGAGAACGGAGCTGCTCTCCCCGCCGAGCAGAGGCCAGGGAGATGAATGGAGAGACCGCGGTGCTATCACAGAGATGACAGGCACGCAGCTATTAATCACGTGGCGGGTGCTAAACACACTAAATTCCAGCTTTCCCACAGTGCAGGAGTCTCCTTTTCCTGACACCCGGCTCCCAGCTGCAGCCAGTCCCGCTCAGCAGCTCGCGGGTCCAGCTGGGACTTAGCTTTGCCTCCTCTGGCTTCTCACTGCTCCACCACTCACCCTCCTGCTCAGGCACCAAGATCACAATGTTCTGCTTGCCCTTCACACTGGATCAGGTTATAAAGATTTATCCCATTCCAGGGATAACCCTTTATCTAACAGGTCTGCTTCCATGCCCATGATAAAAGCTCCGCAACAGCCACCTCACCCACTTTCTCTGGAGTGATGACCCAGGAGAAGTATTTGTATTCCTCCCACTCTACACAGCTCGGATGCCAAAAATACTTAAGACCTCAATCCACAAGGGAGAGCCAAGATCAAGTAAAGCAACAGAATGTAAGCAAAGTTTCTGAACTTACAATACTTGAATTTTTCTGGTCTCCATGCAGGGGAAGCATTTAAGATATGTGAATTCTTCAAGCAGGATGTCTCCACTTTCCTTGCTTTATTTCCACCTGCTGTAGATCAGCAAACCTAGTTCACTTGACTTCAACAGACTGCTGCTGGCTTACCCCACTCACCTGGCTATTCCTGTTTTGATTGAACTCTGTAAAACTATTGAAGTCTTCCAGTGTGTTTCATTTGCTAAGAATTCCGTACAATCTCCACCCCTAACACCACCACGGAGTGTCCTGGCCCACACAGTCTGAGCCAAGGGACCTCCAAAACTCCTTCTGAAGAAAGAACATTTCTCCTTTCCTTCTTTGAAATCTTGCAGCGATCAGAAAGTTGGTGAGTTACTCAGAACTCATCGAGCCATCAGGCTGCTCATTATACTCCTGAATGCAATTATTACCAAAGGTAATGCTCAGTGGGGTACTATGGGTTGACCAATCTCACATCCTTTTCAAAGGACTGGAAGAAGTACTGCAGCTTTGTGAAACAGATTTCAAATTCCTTTCATACTCTCGGGTAGTCATTTTATCCTGTATTTCACCTTTTTGCGCACCGCAAATTCATCCATACCCATCTCTTTCTCAGTGATCCTTTAATCCTTTTCTGTTCATGCTGCAGCTCAGCACAAGGATGGGTGTATTTCTATAAGCCGAGTACTCAGGAGGCTCTATCAATATGTATGCATGACGCAAGGAAGAAACATATTTCTGCTGAAGAAGAATCAGAAGTTGGGGTCAGACGTTTTATAGTTTGGCCAGATTTTGATAAGACATATTAGGAATTCATAGGGCTTTTATCATTTTCAACAGCAAGAGGATTAGACTCTATGCTGACAAGAGCAAGAACATCAATTGTTAAAAGAAATATGTGCCACACTGAAATACAGTAAAGCACCTGAAAGACATAACACTGTCTGATAAAAACACTGCAAGCACTTTCAAGTTCAGCCCAGCGATGGCTTGCCGAGTCAGTGCTTCATTTGTCTGCCAGAGCCAAACTTACAATGATTTCTCTGCTAATGCTCAGAAACCAACAAAGTGCAAAGGGATGCTACGCTTTAAACCATGGCCTCATACAACAGCATGGATTCAAACTATGGATAATATACTAATGCTTTGGCTACAGGATAGAAAGAAACATTATGAATCTTTATTTGGATTCAAAAATTTTATCCAGTAAGCTTGTAATACTGATGAAAGGACTCAAGTCGTAATTCCAAAAAACAGTGAGGTTTTTAGGTTGTTGTTGTTGTTGTTGTTTGTTTTTTCCTTTCAAATGCAAGGAAAAATAAAGATATCAACTAATAAAAATGATTTCCTGCCTACCTGAAGAAAGATGCCCAAACCAAAAAGCATCTCAAATTCACCCTTCTTCCCCCTAAAATATTCAGAGCACCATAAATGTTTACAAACTAAATGACTTTTTGTACTGAACTTCTAAAACCCTTGACTTTTGATAAGGTTGTGCATCATTTGATTTTAATTACAGATTTTTTTATCCCTTAAATTTGACTAAAAATGATGCGATTTACAAAGCAAACAAGCCAGTTAAACAAAGCTAATTAAATTCACTAGAGACAGTCTTGCTTTTCCCCTCAGTGAGTGTTTATTTCAGCTCCCAGTGCTCTGATAGCTCCTGACAGCTTGCTGGGACACAAGAAAGAAGTAGGTCAGGGTAAGCCGGAATCAGCAACAGAGGATCCCATTAGACAGGCTTGTAGGGTAATACAGAGATCGAGGAAGTGTGTGATGTAGTGACAGTGTTAGAGACACATAACAAACAGCCTGAGGACAGCCTCCAGCAGAACCGGTACGTTTATCTTGTCTCTGCTGTAATGACCCCTCGTATAGCTTATCCAGTTTGTGATTTCTCATACAAGAGGTGCTGTATAAACCTAATGACAAAAACGTACTCACAGTTTGCAAGATTATGCAAAGCCAGAGGCAACACTAGCGCCGGCTCCCTTCCCACAGAGCCCCTACCCGCAGGTCACGCCGCCTGCCAGCTCCCAGGGCAGGCAGCACCGATATAAGCAGGATACGGACAGCCTCGCGCTAGCTGGGAACGTGGCGAGGAATCCTCCTGTGCACAGAGATCAAAGGACAATGAGACTGGTTTCTCCTAACCAGCTTCTAGAATATTATGCTGCTGATTATGGCTGAGGTGCCTACGCTGGAGCTGAAAACGCCAAACAGCGAGGAGAGCTGCTGCGGCAGCAGGGTGGCACAGCCAAGCTGCGGCGGGGCACGAAGGACGCTGCTGCGCTGTGACGTGGGGCCACGGCGAGCTGCTGCTGTCCCTTCCTTGTGCCGCAGCCCCAGCTCCCCCGGTGCCATCCCAACTGGCGAGGCACAGCGCGCCTACGGCTGTGGATGTGCCTCCTTGTGCCGCAGCCCCGCCGGCCCTGGGAGCGGCGACTGGCAGACCAGAGCGGCTGCGAAACCTGGGGTTCCCAGCTGGGGCTGCGGCACAAGGAAGGGGCAGCGGCAGAAGCAGGGAGCAGAGCAAAAAACTAAATGACAAAAGCAATCGGCATAAAATATAAAGGGCTTTCTTCCATTATATTCGATTTTTTTTTTAAATGAAAAGTGTATTTTACTGTATGTGTGAATATACCTGGACACTTGCTAGTGTAACAATTCCCTCCTGAAGAAAAGAGTTTTTTATTTTAAAGTGCCTTGGCAATAACTGCAGAAAGCACAGTGCCATAAACTCTGCCATGTGATGTTCAGTTAGAGGCAAGTGGGAGAGCAGAGCTCGAGCCTTTCTTGTTCTCGTGCCTACAGCTCACACCACGGAAAGTTCAAAGCCTCTCAGGCGGGATCTGACAGCCTGCACATACCCAAACATTTCAATTACGAGAGCCAATTTCTCAGGCTTACACAAAAGCCAGAGATACTCTCCCCAACTCCAAACTGTGTAACTTGCATTAAAAAGAGAGCGAGCATGTGCTATCCTAGAAAATAGGTAAGCTTGACAGGAACGATTTAAACCGCCATGGGCATAAACAAACACAAATGGAGAATGTTGTTTTATTTTGTTCAGAGCTTGATGCATTCACTTTGCTCGGAGAAGTCTCCAGCAACCACTTTACTTTAAGTGCGTGAGTTACTTTTCCGAAATGCTGGAGTCCACACTGACAAAGCAGCCTGCATTACTTTAGGAGTCGGATTTTGGTCACATTCATTTTCATGTTTATTTGACAAGAGTGTGTCATGTTCAGCATTTCTCCCACTCTTTGTTTCTAGTTGCAATCTTTCTGCAACACAATTCATCTCCTGTGCTAGCAGCGCTTCCTGCTCTTCAGGGGGTCACACTCGACGGTCATTTGTACCCACCCATTTTACAACACAACACATCCCTTTCCTGCAATTTTGACTTAAGCAGACAGTTCCACCGTGTCTGCAGAGTCTTGTCCAAATGACGTCTATTTGCTCCAACCCTAAGCATCCATGTAAAATCTCCACCCGGTCAAATGTCCAAAGAAAGTCCTAAAGAAAAATATGCACGTCCTAAAGAAAATACGCATTAAGATAAAAGCATTAAAATAAAGGAAGAAGACAACGAGAATGATCAGACCCCCGCTGCCTGCAAGGAAGGAAGGAAGCTTTTAACAGCACTAAAATATAAAATTGATTTGTACACATATTTGATAAAAATCAATACAATTAGCAAGTAACTGAATACTAGAAAGGGAAATTGATTGCTCGAGGGCCCAGAGGACTCAGGGCAATCAGTCCATTCTTCTAGCTCCTCCACTCTTAATAAAAATTTACTTTTTCATAATCCTGCCTGAACTCTTTGCCCATTAATAATGCTGCTAAATAGCTCTTCTTTTAGCACTATTATTGCAGACCTGCTTGAATTACATTTAGAGGCAGTTTCGAGTGGCGTGGTCTGGCCATTTTGCTATCTGCAGCACAAACCTCCAAGCAATAGCATAAAAGAATACCGGCTAATGAACGGGAGCACGGGAACACTTGAGAAGAGCTTATAAAATTAAGTACCAAAGTTTAAATAAACGGATTACCATAGAATTGATTTGCTACATCAATTTGGTCAGCTTTTGCTGATACATCATTCCAACCTCAAAGGGGAAGAGCCACCGTTTCGAAACAACTAATTAAACATTTTGAACCATGGCCTCGCGAGGAGAGCGGGGAGGCATCGCTCTGCTCGCCTGCCTCCGTTCCCTCTACCCGCGATTCCTCACCACCGCCTAAAAATCGTTACTCACGTGAAACGGGGAGGGGATTTATAGCCAAAGCCAGACCAAATGAAGCAGCTTCCACAGCCACCACCTCTAAGCAGGCTCCAGTTTCAGGCAAGGGCAATCTCCCTCACTCAGACGGGCCGGAGGGACGCTCCAGGCCAGGCCTGCCGCCGCAGCCAGCCTGCTGCACATGCCACCCCACTTCTCTTTCAAAAGGCCAGATGCCTTCTCACATAAGGGCTTTCTCAGGTGTTGAGCTTCATCCACTGACTCATCTCGGTAGGGAGTTCTTCAAACCAAGGACCACCTGTGGGCCCTCAACAAGTCCTCTGCCAGGCTGCAGCTGGGGCTGGCGCAGCGCCGCTGCCGACCAGGCCCGGCCCAGCAGTGCGCAGCAGCACAGGCTTACGCTGGGCTCCGCGAGGAGCCCTACCCGAGTCACAGACAAAAATAATTCGTCTGTACTGAGAACACTTGCGTGCTTCAAATTCAGTAATATAATTGAAGCACATTCTAGTCCATCTCCAAAGGAACACCTCAAGAAGCCATCCAGAAATCTCAACACACACTTACTTCTCCAGCGGTCTGGCTGGACCAGTGGTTAAACAGAGCCACGATATCAGCCTAAGAAAAGGTCTATGGATGTTTCGCGACTCAACGAGAAATCTGTGGTGACCCCTGCAGCAGGGTGGATGAGAGACTGCAGTTCCAGGGGAGGAGAACGGCGCATTGCTCAGCAGGCACCAGCTAAGTGCCACAGGTGCAGCTGCAACATCTGCTAAGTTGCCTCACCACATTCTTGTGATTTTCTTATTCAAAAGTCTGTCCTACTGCTTCTTCTCAGGAAGAAGAGACACGAGTCTGGACACACAGATAGAAACCCAAAATTACAGTTTCCACACTGGCCTTCTTTGTAACCATGAGCAAGCAACTTTAATCTCTCTGCCTCAGTTTCCCTGCCTAATAAAGTAAAGCACAGACAGTAAAACTTACTTCACCCAACTCATACATCTTTTGTGAAGATGAAATGCTTGTTCTGTGTGAAGTACTCGGGAGATGAAAGGCACCAGGCAGACATTAATCTTAGTCACCACACCTACCAAGAGTATCTCCAGTACACAGACTGGAATTTGTGTTTAAAGAGTCTTTCTTTGTGCAATTCAGGAAGTGTATGTTCCTGCATAGTATAGCTAAATTAAAGCTAATCAAGAATTCCCATGTTAATCAGCCTTCAAGTCTTTGGAAGATCAGAAGAAGGATGATGCTCCCGTTTCAAAAGACAGCACAGGGCCACAGAATGAGTTACATCAAACTGGCTGAAGCCCATTTGCAGCATGGTCATGGAGGAACCTATAAGAGTTCGTCCACAGGCATTCATCTCTGAGCACGCACACTGGTAAATCAGCTCCTATTCAATAATGAAATGCAGAGTGACTCATTTTTTCTAAGTGCGAGAAGAGAACCAAAGAATCTTTTACTTTCCTGTCTGCCTTTATAAATGCTGAATTGCGTCTGCTTCCTTCAGAGAAGCTGTAAAAGAGAACATGACTCTCTCTTCAGGTTGGCAAAATCCAAAGCCAGCTTAAGACCCAAATTTCTGTTGAAAAAGGAGGTTTGGGAAGATGGCTCACTACCAGCTCGCTCCACCTGCAGCGGCTGGGCACAGCGAGGTGCGCTGATGATCCTGCACTCACACCGCGGCTGCGCAGACGTCCCCACAAGCTGGCCCGGGGAAGGCTCGCCGTGCTGCTCCGGGCACCGCGGCTGCTTGTGTGGGCCGTGCGCCAGGCTATTTACTCAACATTTACAGCAAGTTCTGCAGCTCAGGCTGAGCCCAGCACCCGCGGCTCTCCGATGGCAGCAACCAGGCGGGCCGGGCGGAAGCACCAACCAGTGAATTTGCGCAGCAAGGGCGGCAGCGCAGGCGCACCTCGACGCCTGGCCCAGCGCTGGCACAGGCTCAGGGCCAGGCCCCGCTGGCACACGCTGCGGCTGCACGCCAAACGGCAGCAGTGCTTCGGTCAGCCGGGTGCCGAACACTCAGCGTGCCCATAGGAAAGTCCTTCTGGCCAAATTGGCCAAAGTGACGTGGGTCCGCGATCGCTGGCTCCCCCGCGCACCACCGTGCCACGGCTGAGAAGGTGATCTCTCCAGCAGAACAATGCAAACAAAGGTACAAAAGCAGGAGTACGAGAAAAAAAACAAGAGTTGCAAACTTGAAAGAACAATAATACAACGGAGATAAAGAAAACCACCGCCCGTAAAAGTCAGTGCTGAGGGAGCACCGAGGGAGCTGGCACACAGGAAACATTTTCTGCTTCTGTAGAAGCAAAAGGAGATGCTGGATCTGGTGGACGTGCCCATGAGGGACCATCTCCCTCCACCTCCATCCTTTCACCCAGCACCGCCCTGCCCTGGGTGCCTGCCTGGCTTTCCCAGCCCGTGGCTTCACCCTCCCTTCGGTCCCAGCCCGTCGTGGCTCTCTCACCCCTACCATGGCCTCCTCGTACCCCAGACCTCTCCAGTAGGCCGGGAGGTCGCTGGTTCTCCATCAGCGGCCCCAGCAGCCCCAGCCCGCGCAGCCGGGCCAGCCTGTGCCGCAGAGCAGGTCCACCTCCACGCTGGCACCCAGCGGTATGCATAAACAAACAGCTACGCTGCAGACACGGAGCTACGCTCCGAAAGGAAATGACCACTGGATATTATTGCACAAGCTTTCTTAATAATCAACGTGCATTTCTTGAAAATGCATGCCACCTAATCCCCTCGGCATTGCAAACACGTCCAGCAGGAGGGTAATTTAAGTTAATCAAGCCATGCGCTCCACGGAAAGCGTAACAGTTTGCCTCTCTGTGTTTCGGGGAGCAGACAGCAAAGCACGCAGCGGTGCCGCTCCCACAGCCCCGGCACGAAGGCCTGAACCTGCCGCCGCTCCTGGTGCCGCAGTCAGCGAAGGGGCGGCCTGGAGGAGCTGGGGGCTGCAGAGCGGGTGACCATCTTAAATCCTGAACTAGCAGTTCAACATGCAGTTACCAATACAGATGCTCCAAAAGGAGGCCTGGTGGGCAGCCACAACTGGGCATTTACCAGTCGCTCACTATTGCTGCCACTCTTAGGACAAAATTAAAGCTGCCGGCTTGCATAAGACTTCCAATAATTAGCTCATGCCTTATCTTCACAAGTAAACACATCCAAAATCAGTTCCATGCAGGCGGGTAGCAGGGGGTTTCTTACACAGCAGCACTTGACCCTGTCTGTTGCTGTAGCTCACAACATTTCTTTGTACGCTGTCCTTACAAATGACTCCAGACCGTATGTAGCCAGGCGTGTGAGCGGCAGCAACCGTTCAGAGCGGCTAACTCGGAGTCAGACTCTCCCTGCAGACAGTCACTCAAATGCTCTGTATCTGGCTGGATTTTGGGGGGTGGGGTGAAGGATGAGAAGAGCTGTCAAGAGGAAAAAAAAAGAATTTGTAGAAGATGTAGAGCCAAAAGCATTTTAAAGAAAGGGCAACTAAGACTGCCCAAGTCAAGCGTTTCCAGACATACTGGAGTGACTGAGAAGCATGAGGGAAGCAATAAATGGTTCAGCCTGCACCACTGAAGATTTTCCTAATTTATAACCAACAGAAGACGCACACTTCTCCTTCAAAACATATAGAGCACACCCACAGCATCCACATACTGGTGGAGTGCATGGGGAACATCCTCACACCCACTGACTGGTCCAATGCCATGGCCGCCCCAAGCATTTCTGGAAGTAGCATTTCTGCAGCAGCTCTGTGCAGAAATGCTTCATGTTTATTAACTTGTTTGGTTTCGATTGTTGGATTGGTTCCCCATTCCCAAGGCACTTAGATTTATTCTTTTAGCTTAACACTACAAAGTAATCAAATCACTGCATTAAGCTGACAGACTTCAGGAGCCCTGAAGGGGAGGGGAGAGAGGCATCAGGAGAAGCATCTACATTTTCTCTTACATCCTTCACACTTGCCCCGAACTTCAGATTCTACCCATCTACATCTCAGGAATTCAAGAATATTGAACTTTAACTGACACAAGAAGTTATTTGAAGATGCATGACTTTCACTTGAAATTAAGACTGATCTACCTTCTGGGATCAGGGACCAAGATTCACTTCTCATAAAGACTGAAAAGCCTGAACGCACTCTCTTTCTGCTTCAAGTCAAACACAAGTGTTGCTGCAACCAAGAAAACATCCTTCCAACGCTATGTAAAGTTCAAACCAACCAATCTGTAAATAAGATGAGGAGATGAGATGGAGGACTCAAACATGCCTTTGTGCCCTTCCACTGAATGTGTAGAATAGGTAAGAACAGGAAGACAAAGGAGATGGCTCAAAGAGTCAAGATTAATATGGAAATTGAGAAAAAGGGCACTCTTTCGGTTGGATTTCAACTGTGACTCTTCGGTACAATTTATTTCCAGCTTTATGCACTGTAATATTAGAAAATGTTTAGCACACAACCCTTGATGTAGAAGACAAAAAGAAATTTCTGGATTTAGACAAACTCCAGTGTCCTTGTCTAATGTTACCCAATGCAAAATTAGAAAGAAATTAGTGCTTGCATAGTTCTGTGTGCTTAAAAATAATTTGAATGACCCACTGCTTAAAGTATGGAAAGGGTCCTCTGTTATTATAAACCAAACATATTTCATTTTAGACTACACTCAAACTGACAGGGTAAAGCTTAAAGAAATTCCCCCAACAGATATTTTTAATAGAGAAAAACAACAAAAACAAAACTTCATGGAGCCTGTGATCAAATAATCTTACAGAGTTTGGACCTAAAACACCGACAATGTCAGGCATTTCAATGCAGTAGCATCAAAACTAGATATTTACTACTTGGTAGTGAGTAACCCTTTGAAAAGGGAGGAACAAAAATTCCTTTTTAGTGAGTCACCATTTGGCAGTCAGAGATCAAAACCTTTTGCCTGTATTTCTGACTGCAGCACTGTATATACTTGGGGTTTTCTCAGTCTGGGTGACTTTATTTAAATCAGAGTTAATTAAGAAAATAAGTAAGTTTAAAGAACAGGAAAAGTGAAGTCCTTCAAAGCATCTGACAATCAGCACGATCTACTGGGCTACTGAAATACCAGATGAATTCAGAAACGATTTCCATATATAAACTTGAAATTGTGAAAATCCTAGCGAGAACTAAAGTAACTTGTCAAAGCAAAATGAAATTATACTCAGTATCCACTCTGATAACCACATCAAATGCATGTTGTGTAATTGTTCTTAAACTAATGCAACTGTATGGGGAAAAAGCTTCTAGTGTGTGAGTGGAATTGTGTATGACGGATGGCTTCATAAAATATTCATTTGTTTACCTTTGCCCAAAACTTAACTTACAAAGGTCTGGGACTGAAAACGAAACATTAAAATACCTGCCTGAGAGTAGATACCATTTTTGTCTTTAAATATTTTCTCTTTCTTCCTATATCAAATTCTGAAGCTTCAGCAAAAAGAAAGATACTATGACATGATTCCAGAAAAAACAAAAAATCCACTTGCTTTGGCATTATAGACAAAACAAAGAATAAAACTAGCATTCATACTGAGGGGGGGGTCTCAGAGCAAGATATACCTCCTTTATTTTCAACATAATTTCCAAGCATGTGAAAAGTCCCTAAAGACCTCAGCTAGTTACAAGCACTTATGCTTTGCTAAATATTTCGTTAGTTAACCTTCACAATAAGCATCCTTAAGGTAAAGCACCACCATCCCCATTTTGCAACGGACGAGTAAGAACCTGAGAACTGTTTACTCCAAAAATTGCCTCCACCTCTGGAGGCCTGTGGGGCTGTAGACATTCAGATCCTCTGAAAAGAGCCTGTCAGTTGTGAAAAGAGAGTAGGCATTATTTGGGCTTAGCTTTTACCTTAAAAAATCTCCAAAATGTTATTTGAAAACTCATATCCACTAGAAGTTAGAACAGGGACCTACAACTGGCTCCACACCACACTATTATCCAACAGCCATCCCATGTAGCTGCTGATCAGCAGAAGAGTCTCCATACCTTGTTGTCACTTCGCCGAACCATCCAGGAGCTTACATCAGTTGATCTCAGTTTCTGTTCAATTCACTTGTAGATTAGAAGTTACTAGAGTAAATAATTACAGTAACTGGTTACAGTTTGGGAATTCAGAGAACTGAAGAAAATTCGGAGAAAAAAACTGATCTACTACAGTAGAGAGAATCAATCATCCATCTCATTCCATTAGTCTTTTTGGCAACCTTGTGTCACTGTTGTCACAAGCCTGGATAACGATGCCACATTAATTCTCCTTTTGAGAAAGGGAATACAGGATTTGACTCCATAACCGTGTCCTACCTGACCTTGGGGAATCTTTGGGGAAAGTTTCCCATCGCGTGCAGTTACAGCTTTACTGAAGGAGAACTACCCAGTTGGGCCCGTGCCTTATAACCTGAATGCGTGACACAAAAATATACAACCCGTCTTCTGCTTCCACTAGAAGTAAATCACCAGTATATAACCAACAATTCTGCATAGCCAACCCTATTTGGGAAATTACATTTTTTGAGCCATTTCTACAAGTCTGCTCAGAGGCGATGGACATGGGGCAGAATGAAGAGGTAGCTGCTGGATCCAGCCCATGTAACAACAACAACAGTTCTTTTAACAAAATTTACCTAAACTGAAGATAGGCTGCATTTCCCAATCCAAATCTTCCTGATTCAAATGAAAAAAGGAAAAAAAAAATAAAACAACCCACTCTATTGTAAATATTATAGAACACAGAACTTGAAAAGATGAAATTTATTATATGTTTCATAACAAATCCAGACTCCTTCCCTTCCTTCCAGACTATACACTACTCTCGATGCAATGTGCAATACTGTATTTCTGATGTCAGCGTGAGCAGACAGAAGAGGACATATGGCCTTTTGTACTGTTCCCAAGATGCCGCATGTTAAGAAAGGAAAAAAAAAAAAAAAAATCATTATCCAGGCTGGAAGAAACCCAGGCCATCTTAAATGTTTGTTTATTGCAGTTTGGAAGACCTTTTTAGAAAATATAACAAACTACTCTTGGACACCTAATCCTAACCCAAAATGGTGGCTGGGAATCAAGCCATTATTTTGGGGAAACTTTTGTTGACATGATCATTTGAGTATTTCTCTGTAACTAGATATCAATTCTATTACTGTGGCTAAGACTAACAAGTTAACAGCACTATTTACACTAGTACTGTTGTATCATTAGAAACAACAAGATTATGTACTTTAATTCTAATGCCAGCACAATTATTTTAACACCAAGTGTGTCAGATCTGACTCTATACCCCCTAAATTAATTTCAGAGTAGTGGCTAAATAAAATGACATACTTCTTTGTGCTTTTGTTATAACACGCTCATGTGCAGCAAACTGTGAAGAAAACGTAGTAATTAGAGGTTAAATTAATCCCTGACAGACAGGCAGCTTAGTAAAGCTGGGCCCTCTTGCGAAAGCAGAGAAAAGCTCGCCAGGCTTCCCCAGTCCTGCACAAAGCACACGAGCCTGGCAAGCGCACCCCAACGGCAGCCCGAGCAAACGGGGAGTGCTGGAAGTCAGGGCCGGCCGCGAGCAGCCCACGCCGACACGCAAGTCGCGCCGCAGGTGGGATGCGGGGCTCAAAGCAACCCTCGCTGCGCACGCTCCACCTGCCCCATCAGGAGCAACCACCTGAAATTGAAGACAGGCTTTTGCACAGCAGAACAGGCTTCCAACCGCTGGGTAATCCAGCTCTAGATGTTAATAAAAGTGAACAATGGCATTATATTTCACAACATAACTAGAAAGTTACCTGGCTGCTTCTGATTTTAATGCAGGCAATGGTTTTCACTGCCCACAACAGAGTACATGTGCCTTGTTATTCCAAAAACAATAACCAGGCACATGCTGGGTAGCTGTAACTCCCAAACCTGCTAGGAGTTCTTAGGTGCTTAGCTCTAGAGAAAGACAAACTTCCACAGAACTACAAAAGAAAAACAACGCAAGACAGAAGAGGCAGCCCGGGCCCTTTGACGACACCCAGTAAGCATTTCTGTTTCGCGCGTGTCAACAGAAGCAAACGTTTCCGCAGCCTCCGTGGCACTACAGGAGCAGCCAGCTCCCAAGCCCACGCGAGCGCAGCCCGCTGTCGGGAGGGGAGAACCGAGGATGTCTGCTCGGTACCTGATGAGCCCCGGTGCCGGGATCGCGCGTCCCGGTGCAGGAGCCGCACGTCCCGGTCGCACCTCGCCCCTGCAGGTGGAAGGTGCGCACCCGGCTGCCACCAGCGAGCCCCCAGCTGCCCCCGCCGGGGCTGGAAAGCGGGGCAGGCACCGCGGCCACAGCTGCAGGGGAACTCGGCAGAAGAAAAGGGAATAAAGAGAACACCTATATTCGAATCGAAGTGAAAGGCTGGCTGGGATCGCAGATCGGTGTGGGAGTGCATGAACAACGCTGGTATTTCTGTACTACCCAGATCATCAATTATTAACAAATCAGGACATGCCTGATGGGGTGCTTATGTAACGCTTCTTTATCAATTAAACTGCCAAGTCCCTTGCAGGGGAAAGTGAAGCAGATTTCAACAAATCATAACGCGACGCCTGCCCTTGGACAGGGCACGTTGATGATTCTCATTTCCCCCTCGCCCATCCCCGAAGAGCAATCGTGGTCAGTCGGGCACCCCCGCAGCCTGCTGGAGCAGCGGCCCTCGGATCGGGTCAGCGCTCATCAATGCCTCATTGTACCGAGGCGGCTGCGGCGGGAGCAAGGGGCCCTCCCAAACCCGCGTCCCCCCGCATGGGCCCCAGGGGCACATCCCTGCCCCAGGAGAGGCCCTGGGCGCAGTGCCGGGCACAGCTCCGCGGCAGGGCGGGGAGGAAGGCACCCGCGCTCTTCCCTCCCCTTCACCCTCCGGGCACAACCGTTCCCCCGTGGGAGCACAGGGAGCTAAAGCGCAGCCTGCAACGACACCGTCCTTCACCCCGCTCCGTTTCTACTTCATTTCTCCCAATAGGCAAGAGCAAACGGGGTGGGGGGCACAAAATAATCCCCCTTCCCTATCCTTGGGCCCAATCCCTGAGCCCTCAATCCTAGGATCAGCTCAGAGTCTCATCTACTCCGGGATGAGAAGGAGCGTGGGGCTGGTCCCCAGCAGGACGGGGAGAGGTCCGCTGTCCCCGCGCGCTGCCTGGCAAGCGCCCCTTGGTGCACCCCAGACGCACACCAAGCCTGGCTCCCCAGCAGCCGCTGCCGCGTCGTAAACGTGGGCAAAGTATCCTCCTCTTGAAGGAAAGGAACCACTTAGTGATGCACTTTCTTCCATTTAAAAAAAGAAAATTATTATCCGCAAGGAGGCTTCCCAAGAGGAATTAAGACTCTTCATAGCTCATTTGCATTTGCTAGTTATCCCCTCTCTGATTGCATCACTCCTTGGTAGCGCAACTGGTGACTCTGAAGGCGCTGGAGTCACAGGGCCCCGCTTGCACTGTCACCCTGAGAGATACTTTCATTTTGAACAGAACTAACAGCCCGGGCCAGAGCAAACTGCAGTGCAAAATAGCCAGCAGAAGAGAAGGGCATGAAGTGAAACCTTTTGCTGACAAAGACGCCAGTTTTCTGTGCAAAGTGCTAGCAATAATAATAAAGACCACGAGAAGGAGACCATGATACAAGCACAGGCTGTTTTGCAAAGTTTCCCTTGAGCTTCTGGCAGCCCTGAAATGGGTTATAGGAAGTCAAAACTGTATTATTGATCACTGCCTATTCTGCAGGGTTGGTTTTTTAATAAAACAATATTGTGCTTTCGCTATTTTCACTTAAAACAATATTCCAGTATCTTCCAATATCCCATATAACCAGAAAGAACACTAATGAGGGCAGTGCTAAATGCCTAAACAGTTTCTTCACTTATTTTTTAAGCAATTGCCTGCACGAGTGGACCCCTTTTATGGGTGAAACAAACCAAAACTTATTACAAGCACACCAGAGTATCGCACACGTTTGGCTTTTTACAGCAATGTTCTGAAGTTCCCCTTCAAAATTACTGGCAAGGAAGGAAGTTCGGCACAATTTTAGCACCCAACATCTGAAAAAATGAGAGCAGTCCCGACTGTTCTTTGAGATGTATAAAAGAACAGTTGAAAAACTTACAGTTGACTGGTGCTACCTAGGTTACCCGTCAATGGCATTGAAACTGGTATATTATTAAGAGAGGTGTATGATGGGAATTGGTTTATTGTGCTGATCCATAGTAACCAGCTCCTGTTCGTCCATCATTTATCTCTCTCACCAGCGACATATGGGTTTGTCTATTCACACTCTCAGCATTCTCTCTGCTCCAACAAACAGTCAGCCTTTTCTGCTGGGATAAGGAGATTTTTTAGTTACATCCATTATGTGCGTATCAACATTTATGGCAGGAAGATAATTGCCAAAGAGCTCAGGGGGATAAAAGCTCCCTCTTTATAACACAAACCCCCTTAAAAAAATCAATATTGATATAAAACAGTTCAACGCAAAGCCTTGGTGTGTCTTCTGCTTCCTTCGGTTCGAAATACTTTTTTTTTTTTAATAGCAAGTCAAACTGGAACATCAGGTAGAAAGCCTTTGTAACGACTTACACTACTGCTCTTCCCATAGAGGAAAAAATAGCAGCTTACAATATTAATTGTTCCTTAAAGAAGTGAGCGGCAAATGTGTCAGATGTAAAGAGGGTTCCTTGGAGAGGCGCCAGCATCATTTAAACTGATTTAGCTATCTTTATTTGGAGACCGCACCAATTACTAATGAATCGTAACTTATAGTCACCTTCTCCCAAATGTTGAAAACCGCTGACAACTCAGAAACAGCCAGCACACGGGAACAATGAGAACCTGGGGATCCTGCCTTTCCTCCCATTTAAAAAGCTCAGACAGCCTTCTACTATCCCACCCCCCAGTTTGGGTAAGTCCATTTGTCACAGCTTTTGCAGGATTTACTTCGCCTTCCCATGGCTATGCACTCATAAAAGTTATTTTAAGGCGACTTTCATCAGAGTAGCAAGTAACACAGAACACTTATTGATTAAGTGACTGGGAACCAGTGAGTTGCACCGTGCTTAACCTACGGGACGACTCGGGGATTTTACTTACCCTTGTCCCTGTGTTACCTTCTGCCTCCCTAACTTTCGTCTCACCCGGGAAGGCAGCCGCGGCGGATGCCGGTCCTGCAGCCGCACCAGGCGGTCGGTGGGCATTTTGGCAGGGCAGCTGGGCCAGCCCCACGCCTGCACCATCAACTCTCGCAGGAAATCTGCCTGTACGTTCGGAAAGCATCTCGCTCAAGAGCTCCCCGATCCCACGTAAACTCTCTGAATGCTCCCACATTATAATAATAGTAATGAGATCACTAAAAAAAAATTAAATTCAGTGGCACACTATATTTATAAAACACTGCTAGCCGTGTAGCGGGAAGCCATACAAAAGACTTAAGAATATATATAACCGTTCTGTAACTACTAATGCCCCCTCAATCCTTTAACAACGTCAGCTTTAAGAAAATCCAAGAGACTTCGCAGGTTCAAACTACACAGTTAAAAGGGACTAAAAGTGAAGCCCTGTCAATATTTGCTTTTCTGATTCTGAAGCATTAGTTAAAAGGATTAAAAATAGAGACAGATGAAAAACCTCGAGTTAAAAAAAAACTCCGAAAATAAAAACCTAAATTAAATTTGAGCTGCTCACTTCTAAACATTAAACAGCTTTTCACTCACTCGAGAGGAGCTGTTAACTGCATATTACCTGCCTTACAATGCATACTATTTGTTTTTTATCCCTGAGCAACAGACTATTTCCTGGTTCAGTTTAAAAACTCGGTGACGTTCCAATTTCAGCCCACACATGTGTGTCACTGTCAACGTCAGTGGCAGGAAAACATTAAAAGTCACCCCTTGCTAATGCTTTCCTAACATGGAATTTCCTTGTATCTCGCTCCCTCAGCCCACCTCCTCCCTTCAGCTGAGAGCATCCTTCCCAAATTGCCCCC